>ML677363.1:14917998-14945572 GCA_007922305.1 Dermatemys mawii
AACCCTCCAAGTGATAAAAAAAAAAAAAAAAAAAGGTAAACTTACCGACTACAATACTTAATAGAATCTATAGTTACAGTGAAAGACATAGCTGTGTCCATCCCATAGCCGAGGTGAACAGAGAGAGACCCAGAGAGAAACTGAAACTTAAAATCCTTTGACTCCTGAGGAATTTCTCATTGGTCAGTTGTCCACCTCTCAGGTTACCTTTAGCTTAACCCCTTACAGGTAAACAATAATTCTAGGCTACTTCACACTTATGACACCAACAACACAACTTCTTCCCACAGCTCCTGATATCCATACCCCCACCTGACTAACTGGGAGTTGTTTTTTTTTAACTGGTTTCAGCCAGCCCCTGATTGGCTTCAGGTGTCCCAATCAGGCTAGCTATTTCTACTCCTTTCTAGAAGGTTCTTAATTGGCCCCAGGTGTCTTGATTAACCTGGAACAACTGCCATTTGGTTCCAATGGTACCAGGGATCTGTTCAGCCTGGGACTAATATATCTATTCCTTATCACTTTCCTATAGCCATCTGGCCTTGCCCTGTCACAGATGGATTGTTGGCAACTTGAAGTACTTAAATCTTCAGTTATGTAACTCAGCCAGATGTTATGGGCCTATTACATGATCAGGTGAGTGAGGCTCAGGAAAACAGACAAGATGATCATGATGGACCTTTCTGACTTTAAAGTCTATGAGTTTCTCTCATCAAATACCACATACAATATAGAAAAGATGCCTTTTTTGCCCACTAGAGGGTAGATTGTGCCTATACACTCTATTTGAATCCTCAGAGGGAAAGCATAGAGTGTTTTCATCCTGATACCAAGAGCCTGATTCTAGTTGTATTGCAGACAATAGCAAAACTCTACAATGGGATTTGGCCATTGCTACTGCAGGGAAAGATGATATTTTCATTTTCCTTTCATGGAACTAGGACGCATCATACAATTCTTAGCAAATCGTCATGTTTTGTGTTATTGTTCTTTAATACGTTCTGAATGCATTAAGGATGCTTATACGTGTATCCTCTGAAATCTATATAAATCACTTTTATCTTTGCAGACAAAGAGATGAAATGAATACATTGACCCAAGAGGAAACTTTTGTTGATAACTTCATCTGTCTCTGGCCTATTTATTAAAATTCTGCTGTTTGTGTGTCAGAATCAATAAAAAACCTGATTTCATCTTTGTGCTTGTACAGTGCACAGCTTAGTCTATGTGTGACCAGAGAAAAACAATTAATATCATCTGCATTATCCAGCAACTCCAACTGCTGGGTCATCAGTGCAATGTTCTTCAGTGACACGTCAGCTGAAAAACATCTTCAGTTATATAGTTTATGTTTTACGGGCAAAACAGCAACTGAACTTATAGCTCTATTTTTCCCAGGTGAAGGCAGAATTTGAACATGCATTCAACAGTCACATCTTATGTGAAAGAAAGATCTTATTTATTTTTTAAAAATCCCATCTCTTATAATAAAAATTCTACTACAACAAGCCATTAGATCAGTGGTTTTCAAACTTTTTGAGCTGAGCGCCCCCCCTTGAATTACATTATTGGTTGTGCCCCTCCCAACCCAAACAAAAAAAGGTGAGTCAGGGAGTGCAGGGGGTGCTCCCTCTCTGAGCCTCACTGCGGTGGGCTGAAGCCTGATCTGTCTGGCATTGTCTCTAGCTGCCTTCCCCACCCCTTCCCAATCATATCTCCATGCCCTAGGAGGAGCGCCCCATAATTTGAAAACCTCTACATTAGCTAACGTAAGATATCCCTATCTGTCCCAGTCTTGCAATAATAATGACAGCCAGCACTGAAAACCCCATCAATATTAAATGCTGGTTTGAGAGTGTTCTGCAGATTGTGCATCTATGTAAGTGTCATAGCTATCATTTGTCACTCTTCCATGCTGTATACTGGCCAGAAAACATGGAAACCAAGCTGCCTACAGGGCAAAGACATTTCACAGTCCTTGGGCAAAATGAAACGGTTTAAAATTCTTCTCATGTGTAATTTCTGAGGCAGAAGTAACAGAGATGAAAACCCAGCTGACAGCATATGCCTGGTGGTGAAAAGAGAGGACATAAAGGAAGGACAGCATAGAGATTGCAGATGAGAGCAAAACTCTGTGGTTCTTTTGCCTCTGTAATTAAGATTCAATAACCCCTCCTAAGTACTTCAAAACCAAATTGTTCCTGAGATCAAATGTAAAAAAGTAAAGTGGAACTAATGGACTCTGAAGTTCTAAAATCGAGATTAAGTTTCAGATAAGCTACAAAACATAAGGAAATAGGTATACAGGTTATGGCTACAAATGTATGCCTGTGTATACGAGTAGAATATTGTAATTATAACTATGGTGCAGCTACAACGTCATCTCATAGCAGGGTTGCCAACACTGTATTTTAAAAATAAGGGACGGTTTTCTTAGCACCTTTGCCCCACTCCTCCTGCAGATATCATCATTATTAGTATTAATAATAAGTAGTACTCACCTACATTCACCAGGGGCATTTCTTGCTGCTTTTTGCAGCACTCAGCAACTCCCAATGTTGTTGTGCAGAAATGAAAAAATAAGGGACTGTTGACAACCCTACCTCATACCAGTGGGGGAAAGCACCTTCCAGGTAAGCTGTTTACAGGAAACCAACTCCAAGCCCCCAACGTTGCACAACTCAGGCAAAGACAATGATGGACCATTTAAGTTAATGAAAAAACACTGAAGCTGAAAAGAAAACCTGTGTCTTGGAAAACTAAGGACAGAGTTTTTCCCACTCCATGTAACCATGAATTATCATCGTCAGAGAGAAAGGGGGAAAATGTAAACCCTGTTAAAAGGGAAGGGGGTTTGAGAGTAAGGATTTCAATAAATTGAGAGCCAGCAACTATCACTGGTTCCCCTCTAGGACAGAGGACATGCTAGGAAACTGTTCAGAGGCAATATGTCACTTGTGATGGAAAAGGGAATTTAGCTGCCATAGACGTGCAAAGCCTGAAATGGCATCTTTATGTTTATTTTCTTCATAAATGGTCTGTTTGCTCTCCCTTACTATTTCATCTTTGAATCTCTGATTTTTCTATTAAACAGTCTTTTTGTTTACTTTTATCCCAAGCAGGTCTCTGCTATGCAAACTGTGTAGTATGCCAAAGTGACCGGATTACTGGTAACAGATTTCACTCCTTTTGCAAGTGACAGACCAGAGGGGAAAAGTCCAAGCGTTTGGTAGTTAAGAACTTGGGGAGAAGGATATGGGGGAGGGACTCAGGACCGAAATGGGTTGCTGAGGTTGCTCTGCAAGGGTAATTAGGGTAACAGATGCCAGAGTTGAGACATCTAAGCTTGCAGGCAGGCTACTGGCGTCAGAGCTCTGAGCCATAGTGGTGTAGCAGTAAGGCACACCAAGTTACAAAATGGGGCTTACAGAACCCTTTACTGGTCTGGGTAATCCCTGAAAAGTCACAGTATCTGAGACACATTATATGCATCCAAGTGTATCTACGAGAGGAATATTCCTATATGAAATACTCTAGCCTAGGGCTGGACTGTGAGCCTGGAAACCATAGGTTTGATCTCCTCTCCCTGGCTTAAATACATGGCATTTGATTGGGACAGTGTAAGAGATCACCTCGGTTTCATTCTACACTAACCACTGTTACTGGCAGACAGAGTGCCTCAGGGCAATGTTAGTGAGCTACCGAGCCTTTCACCTGTATGTCACCGGTCTGCACATAGCCACTTCTGTAGGAGATTACCAAGTGTTTCATCTAATGGCTCATTGGTGGCCAATATATGAGAGGAGTTTGGAAAGTCTCAGTTCCCGTTCCCACATAAGATGCTTACTATCATGCTTTGCATAGAATGGCAGACTCACAGAGGCCAAGGACTGTTGGAGGCTGAACTAGTCCTACTATCCCTAGAGTAAATCTCCTGAGATCAAGACTGGGGCATGCTGGCCAGGCAGGGCCTCTTGGAAATCTGCCCTGCTGCTGCCCTGTAGATAAGCAGGGGAATAAATTTGCTAGGGCTGTCAATCTTATCCCTTTCATCAACACCAAATCCACTCAAGTTTTTAAACCTGAAGTTTATGGACATATACAAATTGTTTTGTTTGCAAGTATGCCAGCAGCTCCTTAAACACTTTGCATAAAATGTCATGGAGCAACAAAAAACATCTGAGCTACTGACTTCCCTCTGAAAGACTTGTACTTAATTTCTGGGCCTGAACTACTATTTCCTTGGGTCCAGTCTGGCAAATCTTTACCCATGTGAGTACTGTTTACATAAAAATAGGTGTCGTCAACATAAAAGAGCTGTGGAACGAGAAACAAAAAGCTCACAAATAGATTTACACAGCTAGTCTCAAAAGTAGTGATTTTTTTCATGTATTTCTCCACATAGCATTCAAACCCCCTAGAGTGAAGGGGTTTGGGTTGATTTGGCATATTTGCCCATGGATCATGCAAAGGTAGAATGTGACACTTAGCATTGCAGTTTGTGACCCTAAAAGTAGCTGAAAGATAACCTTCCACAGCATACATACTACTGACATTTTAATACCTACATCTTTAGTCCCGACATGCCACGTTAGTGATGCATCAGGAACTACTGGAAGATCAAAAGGTATACTGAAGCATTGAAACCCTTTCATCATAAAGAACCACTCTCCTTTTTGGCCAGTTCTGCAACTCTCCTTCCCCGCACTAGCCTCTCCTTCCCTTGCAAGGATGCTTCTTCGCTCTGTCCCACCTGCTGGTAGCATGCACTGACTGGAAAAGCTGCGTTTTGTGTGTTAGCCTGGTGAACTAAGCTGCTAACAGAGTACCAGCCAAGCAGTCAATTTATGGGGTACTGCTGCCAACCTGTCCAGTTCCTCCTGCTACTCTTGCTCCCTCCCTCACTGGATTTTCTGGTGTCTCCTCCATATCCACACTCCCATTTATTCCTGGTGGGGAAAAAAATCAGGAATGAAAGAATTAATATTAAAATCTTGTCAATTTCCTAGTTCTATCAAATGAAGTTAGAAAAATAACTCCTGGCAAGTTCTCCTATCTGCAATCAAAAAAACATATTTCTGTCAGATGTGGAAATAATTAGTGACCTAATGTGAGTTTTAGTTTTCACCTTCTTTATAAAATAAGATACATTAGCTGTATTTAAGTACGATTAGGCTTGTTGCTGTTCAGCTAGATACCCAATTTAACCTATTCTCATGGGATTCCTCTATTATGCAAACTAACAATAAACTTTGAAGGATGTAATTGCTTTATGACTGGAAAATTGAAATTGAGAGACTTATCTTCACCTCCTGAAATATGAAATTCATATCAGATGCTAGGAGAAAGCAAAGCTTTTGTCTCCGATAATGTCACTCACCAGTCCCGAGGACAACTTGTGTCCACTGGACACTTAAGTCTACCGGACAGCAAGTTAACCTGGGCGTAGCACTAGTGTGGCATAGCCTCGTCTTCCATTTTATATCCCCATTTTCCCCTCTTTGAATGGAAATATGTAATTTCATTACAACAGTGCAAAATTCCCAGTACAGGATTTAAACTGGCTTCTATTGATTTCTGAACAACTATGTCATCTGTTGCGATATCCAAAGACTTTATGTGATGGTTCGAATCCATATTCTTGCTGCTAATCTGTGAAGATTATTTCCACATATTCTAATTCATATAATAGTGCTGCAGTACTGTATCTAGAAGCAATTGTTCAGACCAGAAACTACTCAAAATTCACCAGAAACTACTCAAAATTCTTCGTAGTGCCCCAAGAGAATGGCAGTTAATTGTATCATCCATTTAATGGTGATTGTCCAAAACGAATTCATAAAATGGGAAGTTTCTTGATTCCACAATCAACAACTTTTACCATCCTTACAAGATGCCAATATTGCAGACTGGGGATCTCAGACAACAATTCACTCTTCTCAGAAAAAAATGGACATTTATCCAAATTTCACCACACCATAAAATTATTAGAAACTAGAAGCAGCAGGCAAAGCATGATCTTTCTTCCTCACAACGTTAATAATCAGTAAGCCAATTAAACCAAAATATTGCCTTTACCTTTCTTTTGTCCTAAATCGCATCATTCCAACTCTCACCATTTGCAGAGCAATAAGGTGTTATAACAATAGACTACAGGATAGAGAAGCTGAAAGCTCTTTCCATGATTTACACAGACTAGAGGAAGGGCATGAAAACATTTAAAATGGTACCACTCAAACTAGGGATCAATAGCTGAATGTGGTTCTCCTGGAATCTACGGATCTGAGCTCACTTTCATTTGCTTTGCTTGCAGGAGCACTAGCATATTTCAGGCAATATGACAAAATACCACAAGGAGGGCTAAACAGTTGAAGATTTATTGGTAAATCTCAGTTCCTGCTCCCATACCACAAGCTCCTCATCATGCTTTGCACTGACCATTACAGGATCAGCTTATGGGATCCCTCCATATCTGGCCAAGAAACCAGGAAGGGAGGAAGAAAATAAAAGGTGAAAGAGGAAAAACTCTCTATTTTCCTACAAGTCAGGAGATTATGACGAGATAACAGACATTGTGCTAACTGGAGCTGTGGATATTATAATGTTGCTATTTGTGCATCATAGCATTACCTCAATCTATAATGATGTTGGAATGGAGAGGTGATGCCACAATGCAAACGTCAGACTGCATTACCAAGATGTCACGCTGGCTCTTTTCAATTACATCACTGATTTTTAGCCCAGCATAGCTGAGTACATCTGCCCTGAAATATGTTCATCTTTAGATAAATAAACCAACAATGAAACAAGTGTATATGTCTGTTAACAAGATTCCTCTATAAAGAATCAAGAAGTTCTGCACATTTCAACATATGATCCTAAGTGGTCAACAGAACATTATTTTGCCAATTATGAGGTGGATGTTTTTATTTCTGCAGATGCAGTCTTCAAGCGTACGGTTTTGCAAACTGTACTTTCTCAGGATAGATTCACTTTAAAAAACTACAAAAATGTTCTCTCTTGATATTGTCTTAATTGTTCATTCCCTATGCATTTTCAAACATGAAGCCTGGATTGCTGCTTGCTATTCTGCAAGGCTGGTTGATAGCAATGAAAAAGAGGATATTTTTTCCCTTTTCTAAATTTTTGTCTGGACAAACCTTCACTATATTAGCTTGAACAGTTCAGTTTAAGTAGTTATCACTTTTGGAATATGATGTCAGCAATTTCTTGTTATGATAAATTTGTGTATACAGAAACTGCTAAGCGGGGGCAATAATCTCCACAGGTTGCTGGGGGTAGCTTATCCACTACTTCTAGATTACTGGCTATCATTATGAGGAGAAGAAACAACAGAAAGGGAGAAAAAACAACAGAAAGGTGGAAAAAAACTCATTTCCTATGCAATTCAGAAACCATTTATTTTTTTGCCTATATATTCACATGCAGTTTAACCACGTGATCCAGCTATCTTTGCTCACAGAATAGTCCCACTGAAATCAATGAGGGTGAATAAAGGATGTCGGATTGGGCTCTTGGAGATAACTAAACATCTGTGAGTGGTTTACATTTATTTCTTCGTGTTCCAGCCTTTCTCCAATATCCAATTTCAAGCCTTCCCATCCCTTTCCTTCATTTTTCATTTCATTGACATTTGATGCCTCACCTTAAAAACCCTCACGCTGCAAGCTTCAGTTCTATAATAAAGCTGTAAATATAAACCAACTCATATGGAACTCAGCATGTATTTTGAGTGCTTACCCTGCAATTTCTGATTATCCAAATGGAATGTGTAGATTCCTATTATTATTCTAAACAGATAGAACATCTGCTCAATGTGTATTACATACTGAAAAGAAAAAAGGAAGTAATTTTAAACTACGTATCCGAGGCTGTGTAAGAAATATTAAAAGATTTATAAAACATGGAACTGATTGGTACAAACCAGGGATACAGAGGCATTTATAACTGGTTCCAACACTGCGACAAATGCCATGTGCACAAGGATTCAGAGCACAGAAGTCAATCAGCTGAGAACAGGTAGGTCCCGTGAATCCAGAACTACAACTGCAGGAGTAGGCAAGTCTGTCTGCATAACAGGTCCCGTTGTTCTGGCAGGGAGATGAATCACATGGGTCTATTTTCTCTTCACAAGAAGATCCTAAAAATCCTAATTGGAAAGAGATGATTTTTATAAGTAAAACTTCTTTACACATATGCTATTTAAAAAAAAAACAACTTGCAGTAATTGACAGTTACACATTTTAGTACTTCTAATTGACTTTGTGGAAGAGTTACAGAAAAACATATGCATGCACAAAAACGTTACTTCTGACAACTGACATGTTTGTGACATTATTGCAACTCAGTGCATAAGGAGTGTAACTGCTTTGATGTGGCAGGAGTTCAGAGATGTTTGCAAAATCTTGCATCGGGTGTCATTCATCTCAAACAATTATAAAGGTACACTGGTTGCTGTTTGGTTTAATTTAGAGAAAGTGAGAAAAATCAGATATTGTGTATGCAGGTATAATTCCCATGAATATCTTGGGGCCAAATTCATCCCTAACTCACAAATGGTGATGTATGTGTTACAACAGAGTAACTTGCATTCAGTGTACATACAAAATAAATGTAACTTACATTCTGCGTTGTGAAAAGAAGCATGCAGTAGTGTCATCCTTAAACATTCAAAAATCGAAATATTTTAAAAAATAATGAATTTTGAGGGTTTTTTTTTCTCTTTCAGGCACTCAGGCTCTAGGTAAAGCATATAATACTGTAAGAATTGTAATGAAATCAAGAGAGTCGGTAACATGGGGATGATGAAGCAGTAACAGCAGCAAACACTCTACAAGGGACACCACTTGCTAGACCAAAAATACTGAATTCAAGACATGTTTTGTGGCACCTCTTGCTATTTATTATTGCACTTGGAAGTATTATTTCTCAAAACAATGTCATTTTATACTTCAGATGGTTGTATTTAATTGGTAATACATTTCTATTAATCCTTACAGGATGTGTTACTTCCAGGCATTTTTACAAAGTTTTTCTTTTCTTCCCTCCATAATTAATCATTATTCAGAAACACAAGTGAATTAAATAGCCGTTTTATTTTACTGTAGTTTTATCACTGTAATAATAGACAGAACCCGACAAAGATTCTTCTATAGATATTAAAAAGCAGAACAATTCTACAAAACAAGCAATGGATGAAATTATATTTTCAAGTGAACAACAGAGTAACAAGCATACAGTGGTTTATTCAAATCATGCTATTTGTTCTTTATCAGTGGATTTCTTAATGATAAGAGGCAGTAAGGTCTAATGGACTGGGCTAGAAGTCAGGAATTGCTTAGTTGTGGTCCATGCTCTGACATGGACTTGACATAAGACATTGTGCAAAAGGCCAAATCTATCAAAAGTAGCTTCTAGTTTTGGAGGATTCAATTTTTGTGCAGCTATATTTGAACACTTAGGACCTGATTCTCAGAAGTTTTGATCACCTACAACTCCTAGTGAAGTCAGTTTTGCTGGCACTATAGCTATAATATACTGCATGTGTGTATATGTATGTATGCATTTATTAGCTAAGTTCTGCATTCAGCTATTGCAGTGTGAACACTGAATATTGTCACTAATTTAAGAAGAATTACATGACTTACACCATGGTAACTAAGATCAGAACAAGGTCCATAGATTTAGAGTAAAAATGTAAAAAGTTACAGGTGTAGGCAGACCCACAGTACTGCAACTCAGACACCTTAATTCTACTGCATAAGACACTTGCTAATCTATGGCAGTGTGGTCCTGTGGATAGGACAGAGAACTGGGAGTCAGGAAACTTTGGTCCTGCCACTGATCTGCTCTGTAACCTTAGAGATGTCATTTCGTTCTTAGGAAAAACACATGATTCTAGAGAGCATCATGCTTGGGGTTTGGACGCATTTCTGCTGGTAGCAATTTCCATGCTAAGAGCCCAAGATTGTGAAAGCCCTGCCACCAGCTCCCTGAGATCCACCTCCCCATTAACATAGAGCACAGCAAGCTTAACTGAAAGAATAAAAAGAAAGGCCCATATACACTTCTGCTAGAGAGATTAATCAATCTGATTAATCAATCAAGCCAGAGTAGGGTAAAAGTGTTTTTCAAATGTATCCAGTTATAACCTTTCAAGTTAACTAAAAAAGGAATCACTCTACATTGTTTATATTTTAACTGTTTAAACTTCAGTACATTAACTACACTTGGACTACCAGTAAAAAATCTGAGAAGGCAGGTGAAAAACTACTTATTTTTTAAATCTCCTGGTTTTTAAGCCCATCTCATGAGTTTCGAATGATTGGAACTGGTAATACTGCATGTGCTTAATAATTCCGCTGAATAGGGAATGGATTTGCATGTGCTAAGTATGTTAAATACTTAAGTGCTTTGTTTTTCCCATGCTGGTCTGCTTTAGGGGTGATGTGGAACTACCCACCTCAATAGGAAAATGCTTTCTGGAGATCCTGGATACAAAGATAAACTTAGATGATGAATCATCCCTTTATGCCTCGACAGCTGCTCCCCAAGCACAAGGATTGTGCCTGCTCTGTGAGCTTGTTGTTCCTCACATATTCACATAGGGATCAGAGACAAATATGTACGCCAAAAGGCTTGGTCTGTGAGACCAGAGGAAGAAATGAATTCCAGAGCTGAGGGCCTTCTTCAGAGAATACCTGGCCATCAGCCCAATAACATTGAAAATCTAGGGATTAACAAGCTTGAGCCCACTAGCTGACCTCAAATATCCTGATGAGTCATTGGCAGAGGTAGTTTCTCAAGCAGTAAGCACCTAATGTTTAACAGATCACAGTCAGCTCCTTGAATTGTGCTCAGTGAATAGGAAGCCAGAGCAGTCCCTTACAACCAGATATTTGCTCCCTGCCGTGGATATTGCCTACTACCCTCATGCAAAATGCAATGACTGTTAACAAGATACAGATTATTTCAGTGAGGATTAAAAAGGAAATGCCACAAACACCTAGCAAGGCCCAAACAAAAATTCTTGGTTACTGCTGCCATCAGGATTCCAGGAGCATCAAAAAACTACACATATCTTGGACACAGGCTGAAGAAACCCATCAACACAGAGGGTGGAAACCATCTCTTCCATAATTGCACAATCCTAATCCAAGGCCAACAAACATTACCTCTATATTTACAGGACTGAGCTTTCACCAGTTAGCTCATATCTATGTCTCAAAGTGAGCCAGGCTCTAGGGAAAAAAGGCAGAAAAACTGTAGGACCTAAATCTTGCAGATCTAAAATAATCAGAAAAACACTCATAATTGTGTATTACAAGGAGGAGTTCAGCAAGATAAAGGCATATGGGCTGGATAAATGGATTACAAAATGTACAGAAAGCTGGCTAGATCATTGGGCTCAAGGGATAGTGATCAATGGCTCAAGTCTAGTTGGCAGCCGGTATCAACTGGAGTGCCCCAAGGGTTGGTCCTGGGGCCGGTTTTGTTCAATATCTTCATTAATGATCTGGAGGATGGTGTGGACTGCACCCTCAGCAAGTTTGCAGATGACACTAAACTGGGAGGAGTGGTAGATATGCTGGAGGATAAGGATAGGATACAGAGGGACCTAGACAAATTAGAGGATTGGACCAAAAGAAATCTGATGAGGTTCACCAAGGACAAGTGCAGAGTCCTGCACTTAGGATGGAAAAATCCCATGCACTGCTACAGACTAGGGACCAAATGGCTAGGCAGCAGTTCTGCAGAAAAGGACCTAGGGGTTACAGTGGAAGAGAAGCTGGATATCAGTCAACAGTGAGTCCTTGTTACCAAGAAGGCTAATGGCATTTTGGGTTGTATAAGTAGGGGCATTGCCAGCAGATCGAGGGACATGATCATTCCCCTCTATTCGGCATTGGTGAGGCCTCATCTGGAGTACTGTGTCCAGTTTTGGGCCCCACACTACAAGAAGGATGCGGAAAAATTAGAAAGAGTCCAGCAGAGGGCAACAAAAATGATTAGGGAGTTGGAGCAGATGACTTATGAGGAGAGGCTGAGGGAACTGGGATTGTTTAGTCTGCAGCAGAGAAGTATAAAGGGGGATTTGACAGCTGCTTTCAATTACCTGAAAGGGGGTTTCAAAGAGGATCGATCTAGACTGTTCTCAGTGGTACCAGATGACAGAACAAGGAGTAGTGGTCTTAAGTTGGAGGTTTAGGTTGGATATTAGGAAAATCTTTTTCACTAGGAGGTTGATGAAGCAGTGGAATGGGTTACCTGGGGAGGTGATGGAATCTCCTTCCTTAGAGGTGTTTAAGGTCAGGCTTGACAAAGCCCTGGCTGGGATGACTTAGTTGGGGATTGGTCCTGCTTTGAGTAGGGGGTTGGACTAGATGACCTCCTGAGGTCTCTTCTAGCCCTGATATTCTATGATTCAATAAGCCTAGTGTCGCCTCTTTGCTAACACTGAAACTAGACTAAAAAGGATCAAGGAAAATTTGAGGCCTCCAACACGACATCAATACAGTCTCACTACAGTCTTTGCATAACATATGGATAATGTCATTTCAAGCGACAAAACAATTCCACAGCAATGCAGGTTTAAATACACTAATGCAAGTTGATCTTGTGTTAATCTTTGAATGTGTTGGGAAATTTGTTCTGCTGTTGAAATCTTATGTTTGAGTTAAATATATGCAAATACTAGAATCAAATATAATTACACTGCTAAATTGAAGGTCTGACTTTTCAGTGTTTCTGATTGTATATTTAAATCAATACTTAGCAATAAAATTTAAAAAATAATGAAAAGATTAATAGAGGTGCATGGATCAAGAACCGCATAAAAATGGTGAAAAGTATTTTTCACGTTTACATTTATTTTGCAGATAAATATCATCTGAAATTTTCATCAGCTAAATTGCAAAAAAGAAGCCCTAACAAGACACGATTAAAATAGGGAAATGACTGGGGATTTATTATATCAGAATGCAGAATTTGCCAAAGGCAAATAAATAAAACAGGAAGCAAGGAAGGATGGCAATATTAGTAAATAATTCTATTGCTAAAAAGACATGATAAAAATATTTTTGCTCACATAGCCATTTGGCTAGTAGTCAAAGACAAAAAGAAATAGAGAGGTGATATTCCTTAGACATTTTTGTAGATCTCCAGCTCAGCAAGAAAAAGTAGATCAGGAAATGTTTTCAGAGATGAGAGCTCTGAAAGAAAGCCGGAATTCTGATCATGCGAGGATTTTAATTACAGTACTTGGCTACTGAGCGGATAACAGCCATGCAAAAACTAAGAAAGATAAACGTTTTAAGCAGTATTGCAAACATTCTGTGAACAACCAGCTTGGCTGGAAATTACGTTAGAGCTAGTCCTAGGAAATGTGCCAAATGTGATAAATGAAGTTAGTGAACATTGAGGACCAGAGATTACAAAATCTTTAGATTGGAAATATGTAGAGAAGCACTAAAAGTAGTAAGATAAATGTTTTTGATTTTTCTTGTACAAAGTCTTTTTTATGAGGAAATAAAAAATGGTCTAGGGAATCTTCATTAGAATGTTATAAAAAAAGAGATGCTTATCATAGGGAAATGAGAAATAATTTGGAAGTAGTTGTAAGACTAATTGACATTCATTCTAAACACATAAAAGGGCAACAGAGACCAAACTGTTAAAGCATTATATAGACAGTCTAAGCAATAAGAAGGTAGCTTTTAAAATTAGGAACAATATGGAAGGATGCAAGGTAAAATGATAATTATTACATTAGCAAAAAAAGCAATGAAGACTAAGTTACAGTAACAGTTTAAATTATCAATAAACTGTTTATCAAATATATTCACAGCCTCTTTTGTACTGTTAAGAACAGTGCATTCTGTTATCACCAGATACTTTGGGAAAGAGAATCACATGTACACAATAGGTGTATTCCCCATGTTCATAGCATCAAGGTTTTCCCATCTTGTCTGGACTGTTCCTAGTCTATTAATAAAGTTTTCTAGTCAGTAACTCTGCTGGTCAATTAAAATTCATAGAGCTAGTGTGCATTTTATTGGCTGGTAGTGCAAATCAACTGATCCCAATCACAACTTTATACCTTTGTTGGCCATCAAGCTTTAATTTCTCTCATTGTACCATTAACTTCACATCAACAATATTCTTACATTTCACAGAATCATAGAAATGTAAGAACGGGAGGGACCACGATCGGTCATCTATGTCTAGTCTCCTGCACTGAGGCAGGACTAAGTATTATTTAGCCCTGGAGTTCTCAACCTTTTTATTTCTGAGGCTCCGCCAGCATGCTATAAACAGTCCCTGGCCCACCTGGGACACAGCTGGTTTTTTGCAGATAAAAGCCAGGGCCAGTATTAGGGGGTAGCAAGCAGGGCAACTGCCTTTGGCCCCACAAAACTAAGTTGCTCAGGCTTTGGCTTCAGCCCCAGGTGGCAGGGCTCAGGTGTTAGCCCCACATGGCAGGGCTTCGGTTTTCTGCCCTGGAGCAGAGTCTTCCCCAGCAAGTCTAACACTGGCCCTGCTTGACAAATCCCCTGAAACCTGTGACCCCTAGTTGAGAAAGACTGATCTAACCTGCTCTTAAAAACTTATGATGACAGAGATTCCACGGCCCTCCTAAGTAATTTGTTACAGTAAGGAAGTTTTTTCTAATGTCTAACCTAAATTATCTTGCTGCAATTTAAGCTCTATACTTCTTGTCCTGTCTTCAGTGGTTAAGGAGAACAATTTGTCACTCTCTTCTTTAACAATCTTGTACATACCTGAAAACTTATGCCCCCCCACCTCCTGTCTTCCCTTCTTCAGACTAAACTAACCCAGTTTTTCCAATCTTTCCTCGTAAGTCACGTTTTCTAGACCTTTCATCATTTTTGCTGCTCTACTCTGGTCTTTCTCCAATTTGACCACATCTTTCCCAAAGTGTGGTGCTCAGAACTGGACACAATACTTCAGTTGAGGCCTTCTCGGAGATGCAAGTAAGCTGATATGCCCTGGTACGATGTACAGCAAAAGCCGGTGTACCATTCTGGGGACCAGCATTCCCAGGAGGCAATTTAAAGGGCAGCGGCTGGAGCCTCAGGGCCTTTAAATTGCCACCAGAGCCGCACTGCCAGAGCCCTGGGGTAGCGGTGGTGGGGCTCCGGTGGTGACTTAAAGGGCCTGGGACTCCAGCCACTGCTACCGCCCTGGGCCCTTTAAATCACTGCCAGAGCCCCACTGCCACTACCCCAGGGCTCCGGCAGCAGGGCTCTGGGGATGATTTTGAGGGCCTGGGGTTGTAGCGGCAGCCGGAGCCCCTGGCCCTTTAAATTGCTGACAGAGCCTCCCGCTGCCGCTGCTACCCCAGGGCTCCGGCAGCAGGGCTCAGGTGGCAATTTAAAGGTTCTGCTTCTTCTGGTAGAGGCCACGCCTCTTCCAGTTGAGGCCCCACCCCCTGCTCAAGACTTCGGAGTGTCGGTAAGTTGTTTAAGTTACTTTCACCCCTGGGCCTTCTCAGTGCTGAATAGAGTGAAAGAATTACTTCTCGTGTCTTAAAATGCTCCAGCTAATACATCCTAGAATAATGTTTCCTGTTTTTGCAAAAGTATCACATTGTTGTCTCATATTTAGTTTGTGATCTACTATAACCCCTGATCCTTTTCTGAAGTACTCCAAGTGGGTATTAGCCCATGAAAGCTTATGCTCTAATACTTTAGTTAGTCTTTAAGGTGCCACAGGACTCTTTGTCACTCCCTAGCCAGTTACTCTATATTTTGTATGTGAGAATTGATTATTCCTTCCTATGAGAAGGACTTTGCATTTGTACTTACTGAATTTCATCCCATTTAATTTAGACCATTTCTCTAGTTTGTCAAGATCATTTTGAATTCAAATCCTACCAAGAAGCTTGAAATATGATGATCAAACTGACATTTCACTCAAACAGAACTGAAAGAAAAAAACAAATGCTACTCTCCCAGTCACTGAACATGTATCTATATTAGTGCTGGAGGGGATTTCTTGGGCCATCTAATCCAGTCCTTACACAAGTGCAAAAAAGTTTCTTCTATCTACTTCTCTGAATGTAAAATCCAATTGTGCCCCAAATACAAGTTGCTTCAACAACTGCACACAGAAGATTTCCCAACTTATTTTGTATATATATCAGAGCTGAAATATAATGTTAAGCAGAAAATCGTGGACTCTTCGAGCCTGATTCTCTAGTTTATTAACCACTCTTTAAGGACAATTTAAAACTATTAAAGATTATCTAATTAATATAAAGAACTACCGTTATACAATCCATTCACTTTCCACTGCCCAAGCAGCTCAGCTTTCATACTTTTCACATGCCTGATTTCTAAAACAGAGTTCTCATTTGTAGAACTCAAATGGATCATGCTGAAATGATTCCTCATTATTTCCTTCCATCTCTTCTGCCATCCATTGCATGCTCGTCTCTTTTCTCCTTTTGTAATGTGGTTACATTTTCCATCTCTCCTGTTCTGTTCATTTTCTACCACATAATACCTCCTGATTCTCCAGTCCTTTAGTTTTTAAATGTATACTAACTGCTGACCTGCCTTCCCCCACTGTGCTGAATTAGCACTTCAGAAAGAGAGGCCTTCTCTCAACATGCAACTACAATTAGGCACAGTTGGAGAAAGGTAGCCGAGCAAGAGCCCAAGCCTATGCTTGAAGCTGATCCTATTTTTTAGAAATGAAACAGGTCAAGGCACTCTAAAAATAGCAAATCTGTAACTTCCTAGCAAGTATTCTTTGGCTTATTTACAAAAAAGTCTCCTCCTCAGTCTCCCTGCTCCCTAAAAATCTCCAAATAAAAGCTCGCAAACTGTGTCTGAGTGAGAAAGATAAAAATATTTTCTCACATGGAATAAGAAAAAACATGGCCATGTATTTGGTCAAAGCAGTTAATATTGTATTTTAAAATGTGGCATCTACAAGCTCAGCCCTTATTCTTCCTCTCAAAAACCTAAAATTCCTGCTATTGTTAGTATTGGCATACTGCATTTCCTTGCTATGTTGGACAACATCATAGTCAACATGCTTGGTTGATACTCTATCCCAATACAACTGCTTCTGCCTTGCAGAAAGGAACAGATGCAACCTCTGCAACAGCATTCTCCCTTCCTTGTGGTGGGCACAAAATTAGGAAAGATGGATGGATACTCAATAGCAACATTACTGCAGCAAAAGCAACAGAGTCTTGTAGCACCTTATAGACCAGGGATGGGCAAACTTTTTGGCCCGAGGGCCACATTGCGGTTCAAAATTATGCGGAGGGCCAGGTAGGGAAGGCCCCGCCCCCTATGCAACCCCCACTCACTTCCCACCCCCCTAACTTTCCCCTTCAGAACTGCCAACCCATCCAAACTCCCCCACTCCTTGTCCCCGATCACCCCCTCCAGAGACCCCCCACTCTAACTGCCACCCAGGACCCCATCCCCTGAGCCCCTTGCTCTTTGTCCCCTGGCCCCCCTTCCAAAACCCCCACCCTAACCATCTCCCCTCCAGAACCCCACCCCATATCTGCTGTTTGTGCCTGGACTGCCCCACCTGAGCCCCCATCCCCAACTACCCCCCGTCGGACACTCCCACAAATCCCCCTTGCTTACCTCCCAGCGCTAAAGCGCTGGGCTCTGCGGCTTGGCCCCGGCTGTGTCCAGGCCAGGGAGTGCGTTGCCCCATGACTCCCCGCACTGGGCCTGGCACCTGGCTCGGGAGCACTGGGACCCCGCAGCACGCCGCGCCGGGTCTGACTCCGGGCCTGGAGCGCGGAAGCCCCGCGGCTGCCGTGCTCCTGGGCCGGCTCCCCGGCCGGGAGCGCTGGGGCCCCGCGGCTTCCACGCCGCGCTCCTAGGCCGGCCCGTGGCTGGGAGCCCTGGTGCCCTGCAGCGCCCGCCCCACACCCAGGAGCGGATCACCACAGGGCCCCTGGCCCAGGAGCGCTGAGACCCTACGGCTCCCCACGCTGGTCCCGGCCCTGGCCGGGAGCGCGGGACCCTGGAGCACTGTGTGCTTGGCCCCACCCCCAGCCCAGGAACAAGTTCCCGGGCTGGATAAAAATGGCCGGAGGGCCACATGTGGCTCGCAGACCGTAGTTTGCCCACCTCTGTTATAGACTAGCAGATTTTAGGGATCATGAGCTTTCGTGGGCTTAGCCCACGAAAGCTCATGATCCCTAAAATCTGTTAGTTTATAAGGTGCTACAAGACTCTTTGTCGCTTTTGCAGATCCAGACTAACACGGCTACCCTTCTGATAACTGCAGCAGCAGCTGTGGGATGAGGACCAGTATAGCCAGGTACGAGGGAAACCGTACATGAAGGACAGCACCAAATTCTGCAAGTTTGAAGGTGTGTTGCCCAGAGAATGTCTTATGTGAAAAGGATTATGTGGCTAAATGTGTAGTCCCAGAAACCTGTCTTCACTAGGGGGGTGGCCAAACTAACTTACCCTCTGAGCCACCTATGACAATCTTCAGAAGTTCAAGAGATGGAGTGCACCTGCTGGGCTCAGGGCTTCAGCCTTGCGGAGGCATCTGTCAAGCTACAACCCTGTTCCTGCTGAAGCCCCAAGACCCCCATCCCTGATGGCCAGAGGCCATACGTGAGGAGTGCACATGGAGTCACATGCTCCCCTCTCGATTTTTGCCAGGGTTTGCTGGTCCTGCTCGGTCACATGGTGCTGCTGGGCCCCCTCCCTGCTCAGCAGCTGGCAAGCTGGGTGCTGCAGCCATTGGGAGAACCAGCAGCAAATAGCTGGGAGCTGCAGGGAGACCCCCTGCTTTTGGTGCTGCCTCTCCCTGCAAAGCTAAAGTAGTGCCCCCTCCCTGCAGCTCCCAGCTGTTTGCAGCTGCCTCGCCACAAGAAGCTAATACCTGGGAGCTGCAGGGAGAGGCCACTGGGGGTAAGGGAGGGGTGTGTGCCTGGTGGGGCATGATTCAAGCTGTTGGGGGGGCAAACCTTTAAATTGTGCCCTCACCCCCAAGTCTGAGCAGGCACCAGCCATCTCTGGCAGAAGCCCCTAGCCCCACCATCCTGCTGCAAGGCAGAGGCCCCGAGCTCCGGTCAATGGAGAATGGGGCGTGGGGGAGGCATGGGTGACTCCATGAGCTGCACTTTAACTGTGAAAGAGCCGATGTGACTCACAAGCCCCTGTCTGGCCACCTGTGCTATAATTCAGAGCAGCAGCAGCAAGTATAACAAATAGAGTAAACACACAAAGTAGCAGATCCTCACCCAACTCCAACCTGATTCTATATAATGGCTGCAAGTCATAAGTTATTCAGAAACATCTATAATGTGGTTTATTTTTAAGGGAACTCAAGATGCTGTGCTGTACTTATTGTATTAGACATGCAGTAGAAACCTGTCTGATACTGTAATTTTAGCCAATGTAATTAGTAAGAAAATATTTGATGTAAATATTTGTTTTTTGCTCATATAGAAAAAGTGAATCATGTTTATTCTAATTCTTTATTAGGAAAACAAATGCTACTACCTTCTGATACTAAAATAAAATAACAGAAATTTATTAGTGTATTAGATGTGTAGCATGAGAGTATTCTCATGCTATACATCTCATGTTTCTGTTCATTTCAGTTCAACTCACTCTGCCTTTGAGTGTGTGTGCATGTTCTCTATGGTAATATATGCATATTCTTTATATAATCATAAAGTAATGTTTCCCCATGATCATTTAAATCTGGATGCAAGCCTGGGGCAACCCAAATCCCAGTGCACAAACCACTTGCTCTAAAAGTTTTATCTGTATATCTGAGCACACCATATAGTCTCTGATGAACCATAAAAATTACGTTTGAAGAATATAACACACAAGTCACTCGTCCACAAATTGGGGCCTTTAGCAAAAAGTGTCCCTTTCCTAAAGGCTCCAAAGCATAAAACTCGGCAATATTTCCTATTATTTACTCATCTTAAATCCACAAACATGCTAGAAAAGAGATGAGCTAATGGGGAAGCTTTAACAGACTTGAACACCATTTGTGCCAAGATCTTTGGCACCTGAGATGCCAGGGTTGTTGGGGACAAGACTTATGTTCATGTGCTCTCTGATCTGACTTCCTGTTTTATGGGTATCAATCTTGGTACAAAAAGGACTTTAATTGCATTTAGAGCTCTAATCATCTTTCACATTGAGTCTGACAGAGCATTACACCCTTCAAGACAACCTGGAGAATGACTAGGAAGGACTCAACAAAGTCACCACACACACACTGACACAGAGGGATGTTTAGCTGCCCGGGTCCTTTCTAATATCTTGCCAAATGAGGTGGCGCTCAGCACCATAGACTTCAGCGCTGAAATGCCTAGGGTATCATGGACTAGGTGCACCACTCAGTCCCCTGCCTTGGTGGTAAAGCTACACTGTTGGACTTGGAGAAAATGTGGGTCTGCACCAATGCAAGTAGTGCCAACAACAGCAGAGGTACCCTGTTCCCAAAGGCAACTCAGATTCACACTTCAAGTAACTCTCCTTCAAAGCACCCTAGCTGGCCTCTTGCCAGATTTATGGGGGTTTCTTTGTGGGCAGAGGTCCCTTCAGAAGGGAGCAGAGTGATTCTCTGAAACACTTGAGTACTGTGGGTGATATATGAAAATAGATCTGAAATCGTTACACAGAAGTGATCCAGAAAATGTGAATATCCATGCAGCACAGACACTCCTTAAAGCTGGTACAAAACAGAAAGACTGGGGCTGAATAAGAGCAAAGGCTTCATCAGAGATGCAAAGCAAGAAGATGAGGTACCAAAGCAAAAAAATTCCACAGGAAATTTCATCCAAGTGCCAAGAAGAAAAACAGCGAAGCACAGAGCAAAAATGGCAAAGTGCTAAAAGCTACATCAAAGAACTTAGTACTCAAAATAAAACACAGTGGTATCGAAGTTATTTCAAGATCTTTGGCAGCTGGAGAATGGTTGTCAATGATGTTCCTGGTCTAGTGGAAGAGAAAGAGCTGCAGAAATAATAATTAAGATGAAAGAAGCAGACCTGATTGTAGAATCAGGTGGACACAGCACAAAGATATCCAAACAACCCAGGATTGGTTGAAAGGAATAAGTTCAGCTGGAAACGCACAGGTTCCTGCAGCTATTTTGGGGACATTGCAAGGGCAACAGTTAAGCTCAAGGGGGGTCAGCACAAAACATGTGTGGTGTAAGTGGTTCCATACATCATTGTTCCACGCCCTTGTGTTGGGGTGTGGCTTTGCAGGCACACCCTGCTTTAGTTTATACGGTGTGACAGCTAATCCCAAATTGGGCAATGTGCTCTAAACTCAGAATACCGTCTTTAAATAGTTAAATCATCTGGTTGTCAATGCCTTCAAACAAACAAATGTAAAAGGCAGGTGCTTTACTGCAGCGTTTTAAGCCAGGACCCAAACTGGCCTTGGAGTGCTGGGTTAGCACACAAGTGCTCCTCCTCTGTCCTGGTTTCACCCAGCAGACCACTCAGAGGAAGCAGGCAAGCCTTTTTAACTGGCCTGCTGTCTCCCTGTTGGCCTGTGTCACCTCCAGGAGAACTAAATCTCACTGTTGGCCCAGCCCAAATGGATTTTCCTCAAGCAGGCGATGTCAGGGTGATGACGCCTCTAGCAAGGGACTGAGACAGAGTGATAGCCTCCACGACATAGGTGGATTGTGGCTCTGATCCCTTCTGACTACTGCTGCCCAGAGAGCACAAAACTTTTAAGAGCTTTGGGGAGTATCACCCAATCTGTGCTAAGGAACTAACCCAGGACTGCTAATTGGTCAGTGTTATGTATTTAGTTATATTATACACACAAACGATGTCACCTTCAAAACTGGCACAAACTATCTAACCAATAGGTATTTTTCTTAATTACTGTTATTACTGATGAGATTTTCTTTTAGCTAATTATATAAGATATTTGAACAAATTTAATTAGGAAGTCAAGCTACGTTTGGCTAAGTCCCAACATCTTATGATTGTTTCATTGAATTCTGATACTATTTAAACAACAAAAACACAATTTTCAAAATTCTTCTAAAATGCAAGGTTTAGACTGCTGACATAATGTTAATTCAACACAGCCATTAAGTGGGTCACTCATTAGTGCAACTGACTCTAGAGAAAGAGAAAAGCCAGTCTGAAGCAATTACAAATAACCCTTCATTGTTAAGCATATTTCTTCTTCATATTTCTTCTTCTTCTTCTTCCAGCAAGACTTCTACCTAAAAGTAACCTCAACTGTATAAAAGACAGTACTGGAATTGGAAGAATAAACAACAACAACTGTAGGTGAATTGGGAGAGGAAATACAACTAGCTCTGGACAACAACCTTAACCATTGTTTGGTACTGATGACTAATAGAAAACTTTGTAACTGGAAACTTTCCGTACTGATTATTTATGCAACCAGTCATTGCAGATAGCATGATTTTATAAAAAGGATATGCTTTCAACGTCACAATGCCCTCACTGCATAGAGTTAACATTTAAAGTGTTTACCGATGAAAATGATTTCAAGGCTTTTATATAGTGAGAGATAAACCAGTTCAAATAAAAACAGAATGGATCAAATGTTTTTAGGGGTTTGAAAATGTTCAGTTAATTCAAAAAGTGTACTCCTATAAATATTCTTTTTTATCTAGGAACAGAAGCAGATATATCAAAATAACATGAGAGAGTGGCTTTTCTTTTGCTTTTTCTGAACAAGACAAAAATCAGGAACAATTGTACATTTCATAAGATTCTTATGTCCTTTTCTCACAAGAGCTCTAGCCTGATTTCCAGATAGGAGAGATTAAAAGAACATAGAAAATAGTTTTTTTCAGCATACACACTGAAACTTAAATGTGGTTTGGATATCATTAATAATGGTGATGCAAAGATTTCTAATCTGGATTTCTATCCACTTAAATTGACGTCTTATCAGGTAGAGCTTCCAATATATGTTCATTTAACTGAAAATGTACATCATCAAAATATATCCCTATAACACCAACTTTGTTAATGCAGATGAGAGGTATAATTTAAAATGAGTTGTTTCTATTTACCTTCTGGACATTGACAACTGAATCCACTGATATTGGAAAAGCAGGTACCTCCATTTCTGCATGGCTCTTGGCTGCAGTGATCAATTTCTGACTGACAGAGTTCACCAGTGTAACCTATATTATAATTAAAATGTTTTAGAAAGTGAAGAAAAATTAAAGTTTTATTACCAAATTTACCACTATACCATTTAAATAGCAGTAAGTTAGTTTCCTTGAATAATATTACCCGGAGATGAGAAACAATGTTCATGACAATCTCTCAATATTAAAATTTTCATTAAAATATTCAATTAATAGGAACCTGAACTTGGTTCCAGCAACATAAATCAAAATTCAAATATAGTGATATTATCAATTTGTATTTTACCAACAGCAATATTCTGACTGAGTTAGTGTATATGGGGTTGTGCAACCACAAAGAACTTCAAATGAATTTCAATTTTATTTTGAATCTGAACACAAAAAACCCTTTGGAGATTTTAAACAAGACTAGTCATTCTGAATTATTTGTGCATATGCTGAATGACTGTCATTTGTTCCTACTTCTGAGCCTCACAGAGGATTGTTTATCTGAAGTGAGGGATGTGGGGAAATGATTACCACAGTTGTCAATTTTGCCAAAAACAAGCTCCTCAAAGTTCTTAAGTGGCAGATTGCAAGTGCAGTGTGGGGCACGTCTACAAAGTGAGGCAATGCGCTTTAAAACAGCGTGATTTCTAAAACACGTGCTAAAGTATTGCACACTAATTGGTCTGTGTAGACCCTGCTGGTACGCACTAAAAGTTCCCTAATGAGTTTTAATCTAATGTTGTTTGAAACAGTATTACATTAACACGCAACAGGGAATTTTTAGAATGCACCAACAGGATCTCCATGGATCAATTAATGCAGAACACATTAGTGCATGTTACTCCATGGTGTAGACATATCCATAATGCCAAATGATTGTTAGCTTGCTTTTTCCCATATGCTTGACGACATTATAGGAGGTTCAGAATAATGAACAAACATTGAAATAATAATCTAAGTAATAAATACTCCAAACCCAAATCCTATCACAAGTACCACGTTTCTCATTCTATGTTTAAAATGATTTCTTTTGTTTCTACTAATTATCCAGGGATTTGCGTGTAAAGAAAAAAGAACTGCATGTTACAGACCTGTTTGTTACCAGGTATGATCCCAGTGAAATATTAAAGTTAATGGGTTAAAAAAAGGCAATGTTTATCACCATCTATTATCTTTGTCAAACTGTACAATTCCCAGTTATGTCAAATGGAATTGTGTGTATTGATCTAGGTGGGGCAATATGTGGTCTTTGATTTACCATAGGCTAGGGGAAGGAAGTGTAGTCTAATGTTTAGAGCATAAGTGTGAATCAGGAGACTGAGTTCTAATCCCCCTTCTACCACTGACTTGGTCTATTGACACAGGGCAAGTCACTTAAGCAGTCTTGTGTTTCAGTTTCTCCATTTGTAAAATGCTTGCCCATATCTATAAAGTGATATGAGATCTACAGTTAAAAAGTGCTCAGGATTAATCATTGTTATCATATGAGAATAAATACATATAAATATAATAAAATATATTTAAATAATTGAGGTACCCAATGGGTCTAAACCAGAACAGCATAGATAAAGTTTCCTGAACTCTAGGGATGTGGATATAGAATCAAATGCGTATTTCACCTTCTACAAAGGCATTTCTCTATTACTGGGAAAAAACACACCATTATATGTTAAAACTCTAGAGAATTTCAAATCCAGATTTTGATTAGAACTTTGTTTACTGGGCCTACCCAGAGCACTAAGTGTGAATATCAATGAACTTTGGAGAAGTTCAGATCTGAATCTGTTTCCAGATACAAGCTTCATGATTTGGGCCGCCCTCTAATCTGAGAGTTACATTAGCATTAAGTAGTACAGTCTTATCGAACACAACACACTTTCTTTTCTATTTTTCCTATCAAACATTTCAATGATTTTAAAAAAATATATAATCAATCAGAAATTTAATTCTTGAACATAGTCAAGGCACCTGAATCCCCCACATACGGGCAGTTCTCTGTCATCTCTCTGTATAATTATGTTTCTAGGCACAGGTACTAATAACATGCTGTGTAATTTTGAAACCAGCATCAGGAATTCTAATAAGGGCAAAAGGCACTGGACCTGCTTGAACTGTTTTCCTCATGCAGAAAAGACATTCCTTAGTTACTGATTGGATCATGTTTTATATAAAGTGTTTAACATTTAAAAGCCTACGGGAAGACTTACACTTAAAATTATATCAACAGGCTTGAATAGGTGTAAGTCAGCAATGAATTTGTCCCCAAAGGTGTATATCTGCTAGAATTCTACACCAAATAAGATTTCTAAGATTTTCATCTTCTTTGTGTTTCATTTGAATTTTCACACAGTATCGTGAGCCAAATTCTTTTCCTCTGTTCTCCAACAAGAATCCAGAATAACTCTCTATTATCTGCATTAACACCACAACTGGCATCTAGGTCCAACAAAGAAACTAAGGAATCTCCTATAGATGCTTCTTCTAGATCAGCGCTGGGTTACATAGCAGAGCAGGCAGAGGAAGCTTGAGCTGTCAACTGTTTGTTACCATGCCCGTACTGTGGATCAATAGTGGATTTCAGTATCCACAACTGGCAATTATGATGAGCACTTAATGAACATAACACTTACAAAAAAATAACAAGCACAAGGAACCGCAGAACACTGTTGGCCAAGTAATCTGCTTTTGATATACATATTCTAGTATTTCAAGTTCTCTCTCACATTTGTAGGATTATTTTCTGAAGCATAGTGCAATACTGAATATGCTTACTTCAGTTTCAGTTATGCCCGCCTTCAGAAGTGTAAGTTTGTGAAAATAAAAATTACTTTGGAATTCACTGTGTGATTGTAAAAACTTTAGCCAAATGAGGGACATGTAATTGCATGGCTCTGCAACTTGCTAAAATAATCAGCTGGATTTGCTGTGACTGTCATAATAACCTGGAACAAATCACATCATAAAGATGACATTTTATTGTCAGCTTTATGAAAACAAATATATCCCGTCTAATTAACAAATACATTGCATATATTCTTCTACTGAAAGAAAATATTCTTTTGGTCTTTAATAGCCAGTACTGAGTGCTGCAAATTAACATTTTCCTAAATGAGTCATACTACAAAAAAGCAACTTGTCAGTTAGACACATTTTAAGAATCTTTGCTCCTGTACATTTTGTTCTGTTACAAATCGCTATACCATTTTCTTGTAGCAACGTTATGGCAACTTTGGTACTTCACAGAAACTGTGGGCCCTGAAAGCTTTCAAAAATGAGGAGTTTAAAGTATATTTTATTTTTATTTTCCATTTCGTCTACTAGCTTCAAGTGAAGGGAATCTGTTGGAATCTTTTCTAAAAGAAATAACATGAAGACCACCAGTTTCTACTGTTCACTTCTTTGATATACTGACATATGTTCTAACACAAAATCTAGTGAACATTAAGATGAAGCAAGGAGTGACAGTCATTCCAATTACTACAAAAACACTAGGTTTCAGAAAACAAAAACAGAAATTCACAGGGAAAAAACCCGCAAAAACCCAAACCCAACACATTTTAACAAATGTCTGAAAAAATAGGGCTAAATTCTTCAATGGCACAAATAAGTCCTATTCCACTGGCCTCAGTGGAATTGAACTCACTTACCCCACAGCTGAATTTTCCCCAAAGAAAATGTGTGAGCCTAAGAATGTAAGTCCAAGATAAGAAGCAGAGTGAAAGGAGAAATCTTTGAAAACATGAAAGGATAACAGCAACAAGGCAGGATAAGAAAAATTAAGTAAGACTAAATTGTCATATTTATGGACCAAGCCTCGGTACTAACTAAATCAGTGGCAATATTCCCACTGATTTTACTCTCTTGTTTTATTTATTTATTTATTTTAGGGAGGCAGGGAAGTGTGGTGATCAGCCAGAAAAAGAATCTCTGATATTTGGCTAACTTTATTTAAAAACATCAGTTTTTAAATGTCTTGGTTTTGTTTGGGATCAGAAATATCACAAGTAGTAAGAAACACACATAATTTGTGAGATTACTGAAACACAACCCAACTAAAACCAGGAAATAATAGAAATCTCATATAGAAACTGTCTTGTGAGCATCACTATTCAATACATAAGTCAAAAAGATTTAGATTAAGGTTAGAGAATTACATTTCAAAGAGAAATTTGACTGGGTGAGTGGATGATATGATCAGGCCCAATTTCAGGCAAGTTTTGTGTAAAATATATGAATTTTTGTCTTCTTCTAGCCCAGCCATAGCCAAAGTTAAAATTTAGCTAACAGCTAAAACAAAAACCATAAACTGAGCAAAAATGCTTCAGTAGCTCAAAAAGCACTAACAACTGTAAACACTTAATAAACATATATGGTCAATACCCACCCAATAACTCAGCTTTTAAAACAAAACAAGCCCCCCCCC
>ML677363.1:14960115-15155795 GCA_007922305.1 Dermatemys mawii
TAAATAGCCCTGCGGCCGCTACCCCAAAGCTCCGGGGGCTATTTAAAAGGCTCGGGGCTCTGCTGCCTCTACCGCCCCGGGCTCTTTAAATAGTCACCGGAGAGGCGGCAGGGCTCTGGCGGCTATTTAAAGGGCCAGGACCATAGAGGCAGCGGAAACCCTGGGCCTTTTAAATAGCCCCCGGAGCCCCGCTGCTATTCCAGGGCTCTGGGGGCTATTTAAAGGTCCCAGAGCTCCCCTGCTTCTACTGCCACGACCCTTTAAATAGCCACCAGAGCCCTAGGGTAGTGGCAGCGAGGTTCCGCTGGCTATTTAAAGGGTCCAGGGCAGTAGAGGCCCTGGGACCTTTATATAGCTCCCCACAGTCCCACAGCTGCTACCCCAGGGCTCCAGCAGTGGGAGTCTGGTGAAAATTTAAAGGGCCTGGGGCTCCAGCTGCTGCTGGGAGCCCCAAACCCTTTAAATTGCTGCCTGGGGAAGCTGGGCTGTATGCCTGGGGAAGCCAGGCTCTTGCCAGTATGCCGTACCAGGGCATATCGGCTTACTTTCACCTCTGGACGTATACAATGAACTACCAACTTATTTTTATACAGGCCAAACATCTATCATATGTCACAATGTTATCACAATGATTGATATAGAGGAAAGGCTTTGCATTTCAATATCAATCCCCTCAGCAAACTGCTGTCAGAGGTTAGATCTGATCAAGACTCAAGAACTTGTATTCTGCTTCATCACCTTTACAGGTAAATGTATTAGTCATTTCTAAATTACAAAGCATTTAAATCTTTGCTGACTAAACTAATACTGTTTTGTGGACTACAGAGGTTTGGGAAGGCTGCTTTCCTTGGTGTATTTTACCACTCATCTTACATATGAAGCCAATACTTCGCCAACTTTATAAAAGCCAAATTCACTGATCCTAACTTACACCATTAGAAGTCCATGTCCTGAGGTCCTTTACAATTTCACTTTCAATGTTTTTTGCAGGTATATTTCATTAACATTTATGTATGTGTATATGTTATGATAGGAAGATCTAGTAGCACCACCAATTATTAAGGTTGCCTGACACTTAATCATCATAAAACCACATTTTAAGTTGATTATAACTTTGTCAAAAATGTTACCAATTTTGGGCTGAAAACCATATTGTGTGTTTTCCTCAAGAAAAATTCAGCCAGAATGGTTTAGCCAGTTCATTCTCCAGTAATTCTCACTTGCATATGGTTCTCACACTTTTAATTCATAAAAATACACAAAAGCTTGGTGGCTTTTCTACCAAACTACAGGAGTTTTATAGTGGGGGTTTCAACTTTGTTTGAAGTGTTATTAATCTAAGAATCCCAAAAATCTACAATTTTTTTGTTCCAGAGCACTCTACACAAAAAGAAATGGAATCCACAATGCAGTGATTTAGATGGACTATTCTTCATCTTTTGGAATACAACTATTTCTCAGAAATGAGATAAAATAGCTCAGAAAAGTTGCAATTCCAGATAAACTCCAGATTATGCTTAAGGGCTTTCCTGAAATTGAGCCAATAGTTGTATAATGGTAGTGTTTGTGTTATGGGGAGGCAATGTGGCCTAATTGACAGAGCATTGGGCTGGAATTGGGTTGTATTCCCAGCTCTGCCACTGGATTATTGAGGTGACCTTGGGCAAGTCATTTCCTCTCTATGCTTCAGTTTACTCATCTGTAACATGATGATATTGACCTTTATACAGTGGTCTGAGAAGCACTATTTATGAGCTTGGTATTACTAATTATTATTATTATTAGTGCTCAAACATCCCAATTAGAACTGTAACCCCATTATGCGAGGCTTGAAGTGATTTCCATTAAATACAGGGCTTACAGTGTGGTTAAATGGCTCTCAGCACCCCACTAAAACGATTGTTCCAGAACCCCTACATGTATGCAATGAAAATATGAACTGACTTTAACTAATGAATTGACTTAACTAGTCTCTGTCTACACACACCCTTAAGCAATACTCCCATTCAATTTAACTCTGAATCCTGCTGTCACCACAAGTGTGGGGAGGGAGGATAGCAGAGGGCAGGGCAATAGAGGCACCAGATTGCCTTAATTCAGCCCTGCATGGCTGATTATATTGTGGGAAGGAAACAACATAAAAGTACAGCACAGACAGTTCTCTGCAGAATAGGAGCAGCAAATTGTGATTTAGAGCCATATCATGTTATTAGTTTTAAGCAGAACATCACAATGAAGTAAATGAGGACTTCTGATTACAACCAATGACATGACATAGCCTTGAGAATGGAGTTGCTTAGACAGAGGAGGGCCTCAGGCACAGAGTTTAAATTAAGACCCAAATGTCATCTTCCACATTGTCTGGAGATGCTTGCACTTGGAGTTTTGATTCAACTTATTACAGAGGTTGGGGTCAGTGATGAAGTTTCCATCAGAAACCAGAAACTGGATCAGAAACCAGAAACTGGATTCTGAAGATTCCATCAGAATCCAGTGCGAACTTCACCAAAGTTCAGGGTGTTCAAAAACATATCTAAACTGACCAAAGTACAACTAAGATCTCAGTTATGAAAGCTGTGAGCAGTAATTTATTTAGAAAATGCATAATGGAAAAAATTAAAATACTAATGAAAATCATGTTTTTCCACCCTCCTGCCCCCCGCCACCAACTAAACACGGAGATCTACTATCTCATATGCAGAGTACTGATCACTATGTTATATAGCTCCTGGAGTAAGAGAGGAATAGAATTCAAAAGTGTTTTACTCACTAATGTTAGCAAAATGGACAGTTAAATAGCTAAGGATAATGATGATGATGTCAGAAGATATGTAGTAGCAATTTACCATAAAATATAGTAAACAAAATGTTGGGTTTTTTGTTTTTTTTTGAAATTTTGACAACAAAAATTGTTGCAATACTTCAAACTCAAATTTCTAATAATAAATAACAGTTTAGGGATTTACAGAAGTTATTCTGCAGAGATGATTAGGTGTCATTATTTGCTATTAGATAAATCATCTTCATTTTTCCTAAACCATAGTGTTATATTTTTTTCCTGCATAGGTGACAAGTGCTCATTAATTTGAGCACAAAAACAACACAAAGGGAAAAAGAAATTACACACTGTCTTAAACAGAATGGTATCTAAACAATTCAAACCAAATAATGTAATTTATATACAATTCTTCTGTGTATTTTAGTTAACTATAATACTACATGTAAATCTGTAACAGCAGCATACATAAATATTTGGGTAGCAATTAAAGTGAAATCAAACAAATTTCTTATTAGCAAATCCAAAATATAAATTCTCTGCTATTTTCCAGTGATATACCGTACATACAGCCAAAACAATCTACATGGATACTACTGGAAATAAATAAGAGTAATAATCATTGTATCAGATGCTGGATTTCTGATATTTTTACAAGAAAGATTATAAAAACTACATTGAGACAGATAATTCATTCTACATTCTTAATTATAATATATTTGTCCTTAACACAGATGTCCAGACCTAAACTGATGCCCGTCTCTTCCTTGCTCAGAAAGGCTTAATATTTGTTCAAATTTTTGGCTAATTACTATAATGTATGGACCAAATATTACTCTGATTTAGACTAGTGAAAATCCAGAGTAACTCCACTAAAGTCATTGATTTACAACAGCGTAAATGGAAACCTATCTAAAATACTTAAGTTTTCATTATGAAACAGTTTTGTTTGTGAAGACTGCCATCAGAACGTCCATCAGTACATTCACTGCTTTATTGCATCTGAATGCATCCAGACAGACTAAAACAGCAGCATCAGGAGAGATGTGGCCTTCCTGTCATTTATCTTAATGAAATCCTATTTGTGATGACTTAAATGCGAGTAGTGATAATTGCTTCAGTGCTAAACGACATACTGAATAATGTCCAGAAAATATGCTGTTCTAGTATTGCCTCTGAATAGAGCTAGTATCATATTGATGCCTGTAGCAGGGTGCTGATGCAGAAGGCACCTAGTTAGCCCTGCTCAGCCAGCCTCAATCAGGGGAAATGGACTGGGGCTGGGGAAAGCCTGATGCCTGACCTAAAGATTGGCTGCATCTTCTGGCCTGAGGATTATAAAGGCTGAGAGGAGGCCAGAAGACAGGGGGAATGTTCAGGGAAAGATTTGTCTGCTGACTGGGGGCCTGACTCTGTGGCTAGAAGGAGTCAACTTGACTGGTATGCCTTATATTCAGCTGGACACTGGTGGTGGGACAACGCTTAAATAAAGACATGGGTGCTGCACATTTAAACCTCTCTGAGTTTATTGGGATGGTCAGGGAGGCCCCCAGGAAGTGAAGCAGCAGGAAGACCATGTTACAATGCCATTCAGAGAAAACACACCAGAACATTTGCATGTTTCAGAAGGAATTAAATAACTTTAGCAGCTAGGTCGGCTGTGTCTGGTTTCAATGGCTTTTACAGTTTTGATAGGCAGTATCATCTTCTGAATCTTGACTATTTATTAGTGCATTTATATTTATTTACTGCTACATACATAAAGGCACTGCATGTTATTTTTCAGTTGTCTCCTTTGATTTTCAGACATTGGTGCCCAGTAACCAATATCTCTGCATCAGCACAAACCCCTAGTATAGACAGGGAAAAAATACTATAGGATCCAATTAGCACTGGTGCAGCTGCCCCATCTTGAAACCAGGATAAACTGTACTGGCGCATATGGTGGTTTAGAGGAGAGCTTTACCTAAGGGTTTCACTGTTGAAGCTACACTAGTGGTTGACCACCAATGATTGAAATTAGGGCAAATATTCAGCCCAGACAATATTTTAGATTAATTTCTTCAGGGCAGAGACTATATTTATGTATTTTCTTGATTAAATATAACAAGTTACAATATTCATGTGTGTTTCAAATACATTTTCTTATGGGTTTTAAACTTTGGATAGAAAACATGTCTGTTATAATTTGCTACAGTATACATCACGGCACAATCTGGAGTTACATTGTGTTCTGCATGTGACAAAAATGGACACACTGAAAACACCTTTTTTTGTAAATTCAGGTTTATTCTACTGATATAATCATAGATTTATTTTTTGTAACTTGAATGTAATATAGTGACATTCTGTAAAACCATATTATGAAAATGTATTAATGTTAAAGAAAAATAATGTACAAAGATCTTCAAGTTTTTTTAATTGTTAAACTAATAAAGTGTGCTACTTAAACTGTCATTGATTCCTTCATCATAATATCAGTCTTAAAGTATGAACTTCTTTAGAAGGTTAAAGATGATAATTACATGTGATTTATGTGCCATTATTCCAATCTCACTCTTAGCCCATACTGGCAAAAAACACAAACATCATTCATGTATGTTGCAAGACATACAAAGATGATACCTAATAAAGTACATTTTTCATGTATGAATCAAAGTCTTTGTCTAAACTTAAAATTTAGACTGGCATAGCTATGTTAATGGGGGAAGGGAGGGAAATATCACACACCTGACTGAAAAAGCTATGCCAACAAAACCTCTAGTGTAGACACAGCTATGTTGATGGACAATTCTTTTGTTGGCCTACCTAATGTGTTTCTTTTGTGTGTGTGTGTGTGGGGGGGGGGGTTGGGGGGGTGTTCCCACACAGGCAGAAATTCTGTTGGAAGAGGAGGCAACCTTGACTTAGAATCCACTTCCTCAATAGAATTTGGACCAGAAATCTGTGTATTGCACTCCTCTCATCATCAATATTGCACTCCTCATCATCAGTACGGCAAAAATTGGAAGGGAATCCATACCTGGAAGCCCTTTGACTCTATCCAAACAGGGGGCCAACATATTTCTTATTCAGGAGTTTTTCTGAGTAAGGAATGAATAAAAGCTAGATAATGAGCTCTAGATCTGGACCAAATTTATTTGTTTACCTTTTTACACACTCTACAGATTACAACATGCCTCTGTTCTTATACTACAGGAAATTCTTAATTATAATTTACTTTTCAGTTAAGTAGATGTGGTAGCAAATTTCTTTTGCATTAAAATATTTGAATCAAAATGGTGAGGTACATAAACAAAGATGGTCATTAATGTTCCCATTGGCAGTGGAAGTAATGACTACAGCCAGTGGAGCTCTTAGCGTATTCATTCTTTTATACATTCTTCTAAAAACATGCTTTGCATCTTGGAAGACTACACAAACAGAATTAATTATAGATAAAAACACACAGAAAATCACAAAGGGCATGTTGTAAAGATAAATAAAGTTTCAGCTTTGCAAAAAGAAGGACAGAAGATCAGCCTTGTGGGAAACTGACACTATGGCCAAGTCACGTTGAGCATATAATTTTGGAAGTTGCTTGCTATATCACTACAGAAATCACCAAGCCATTCCAGGGACATCTGACCTTGGATGAGGAAAATAGTGGCAGATACATCCCGCTCAACAAAGCATGCACCTCTCACAATCAAGTTTAATTAAAACTACACTGTTCATATTGGCTGAATCAAAGTTTCCAGTCTTAAATTGTAGGGCTAAAGAGCAAGAAAATTTCTGATTTTTTCAAATGGTAAGGAGAAATAAATAGAATGACATTTTTATTCTCATTGGGGTAAAAAACTGTTCATTAATTATATTTGGAAATGAGAAACATAACTGATGCCTTGGCAGATTATCTGCAGTCTAGAATGATTTTTAAAGTAATTTGGTTGCATGTAGAAAATCATAAATGTTAGGTTTGTTTTCTTCCCCCCCAGTATGTTCCAATGAATTGAAAGACCTTTCTGTAGAAATTAAAGAATAGTTACAATTGTGAGCCCAAATTTGATCTGTAGCGAAGACTTATGAAGGATATTGCTAATTCTAATTCTTTCTGCCTTTTATTATATCAATATACATATATAAAATATTTAGATATTTTGGTATCTGCCTCTTTCAGAAAGTGATCCCTCTATGGCTCCTTTAGGTCCAACAGCTCCATCTGCTGCTGGTAGTCAGCCATAAGCTACAGTGTGCTAGAAGCAATTCCTATTGGAAGGTATTCCCTTAATAAATATGCTCCTATTATTACTATTCACTGGTCTGTTTTCAGTGTGCTCTTTGCTATAACAGATGTATACTAAAACTGAATTCCCTGGATCACTGACTTACACTGATTTGCATGGAGATTGATGGCACAACATATTTTAGGAATGATCTCTAAATAATCTATTCTTTTTAAAGTATTACTTCATTAGCCAGAAAATGGGGCTTCGATATCTGCTTATTTTGTGGGACCAACAAAAAATGTGAGAACCACATAAGACAATATTTCAGCCTCTTGGAACTGGTATGATCTTTAGATCTATGTAATATAACATAATATATTAACAGATGGAGAAAAGAGAGAGAAGATGGGAAAATAGAAAGAGAAAAGGGAGAAATATATTGCCTTCCTCCTTTTTTAATGGACATTCAAATTCATATGCTTTATCTTCCACATAATTTTTGATTGAACTACTCATATAAAGTTTCAAAATTTTTGTACCTGTGCTTTAGGAGTGTTCATTAAAACATTTAAAAATCCAAACAAATAAATTATCTATACTAAATTAAATAATTTTTCTTAACAAATAAAGAATGGGCATATATATTCACATTATGATGTCCCCTACTAAGTTTTTAATGTATTATTATGTAAGAAGCTTATGTGATTTAAAAAGCTGTGGTTCTGAAAGAAAATTTTAAACTTTAGAAGGAAATAAATTAAAAAATTAAACTAGTTTATGAAATAGGAAACATATGTACTTGAATGAACAACACTGACAGGTAACTATTACAGTAAGGCCCTAACCTGGAAAGTAGCATTTATTTCTAAAATGGTCTTGTAGTAATCATGTGAATATTATCCCAAGTATTTTAAAAACTTTATTTTTCAGGTCTGAAGAAGCAGTTCCATTCTTCCAGATGTTAATACTGCCATGGATATATGTATTTTAGCAGTTCAATTACTATCATTGCAGTTCAAACTATAATTTTCTGTCAGTGTAATGTGCTTTTGTTTAGAGTTTAAATTAGTAAATGGTAGCAGCTGAGCTGCTATTTAAGTCCCCAAACATGACAACTTTTCTGCACACAGAAGGCTAACAGATGTTAATATTTGTTCAACAGCCACCACTACTTTTATCTCCTAAGTGAATATTAAATATTCACAGTTAATCTAGGTATTTACTGTACTCTAAAATGTTTGTTGTTAAAACCTTATATATACGCACAAGACATTTTCCACATAGATTAAAGGAGAATATGTGGCCTAATTCAAAGAAACAGAGACTAGACTAGTAAAAATGACAATCGGACAACAGAATTTAGCAGAAGGTTTTATAATTCTTTCCTTTGCATGTTATTTTGTCTAGAGGAACTATCAGACCACAAAATGATCAATGAAATTCCTATGATCTCTACTATAGTCCTTCAGTGTAGTATTGTAAAAGGGAAAGAAGTCAACAGTAATCAGATACAGTAAGGAAGAACATAACATAAAAACATCAGAATGGCCATAGTGGGTCAGACCAATGGTCCATCTAGCTTAGTATCCTGTGTCTTCTGACAGTGGCCAATGCCAGATGCTTCAGAGGGAATGAAAAGAACAGGGCAATTAACTAGTGATCCATCCCCAGCCATCCAGTATGTGGCAGTCAGAGGTTTAGGGACACCCAGAGCATGGATTTGCACCCCTGACAATTGTGACTAACAGCCAGTGACGGACCTATCCTCCATGAACATATCTAATTCTTTTTTTGAGTCCAGTTAGTTTTGGCCTTCACAACATCCCTTGATAACAAGTTCTACAGGTTGACTGTGCATTATGTGAAGAAATGCTTTTTTTTTTTAAACATGCTGCCTGTTCGATTGATTGGGTGATCCCTGGTTCTTGTGTTATGTGATGGAGTAAATAACACATCCTTATTCATGTTCTTCACACAGTCATGATTTTATAGATCTCTATCATATCTCTCTTCCGTGTCTCTTTTCCAAGCTGAACAGGCCCAGTCTTTTTAATTTCTCCTCACATGAAAGCTGTTCTATATCTTTCACTGTATGTTTTCCAGTTTGAGTGTATTTTTTTTGATTTTCAACCTTACTCAAATAGCTCTGTCTTGTTTCTACTCAAGCTGATATATGGTTCTACTTAGATGAATCAGTAGCAACATTTTGTAATTTCTGAAGCAGCCATTAGACAGACCAACATACATGGTGAGAATGGTATAAGATTACATAAACCTTAAAAACAACAGAGCTGCATGGGCTGCACAAATCAGATCATACAAGTCTGTGCTTTCACGTGAAGATTTGGGATCACACCTTATTGCAACTCAGCTCTCTTCTGTGAAGCCTCTGCTTTCCCTTTCCTCTCTGCTCTCAAGCCAGGCTATAATCCTCAGGGGAAGTTATGTACCCATTCTACTGTGCTTTTACATAAATATTTAAGAAACTGCCAATAAAACACCATGGAAATCATTGGAGAACATATATCAATCGATGCTTTTGTTTCAAAATGGGGTGTGTTTATATTTTGAGATCACTAATGAAGACAAGTATTCCTTTATAGTGAAAGTTAACTTGGTTGTGTTGTGATGAAATACACATTACTTTATACTTGATACGAATATTTTTTTGTTATCTGGGCAGTGTTTGATTCTTACATCTTTAATTAATTATTTCTTTGCTTTTCATATCTTGAGTTTTGTAAATGATGTGACAGATAAGTATACTGTTATTACTCACTGAGTTTACCGGCTTTTGAAGCATACAGACGTGCATGTACGCACGCACACACAGTGGAATTAGTATAGAAATATTAGTATAAACATATTAGCTATGTATTTGTCCTACCCCATTAAATCTATACTCTTTAAATAAGGTTTTTGATAATGTTTCACCTTACCTTAGATGGTTTTGTGATGCATTTTCCTTTCCCCAAACACTGAAAATCATCTGAGTGGCTTCCCACTGGCATGCAGGTACTGACTTTTACTACCACAGTTAAGCGTAATGCCACAATGCATTTAGTAACTGAATCATTCACAAAACCTGAAAAGAAACAGAGATTAAAGGTTTTAAATTTAAAATAATTTCTGATGAACAGTATTGTTTGTAAAGTAAAAAAATATTGAATACAAAGAAACTATGGTTCAAATTTCACCTCCCTCATGAAACCCCACTGAAAGCTTATATGGGATTTAAGTTAGGGTAGAATTTGTCCACATTACTGATCAAGTTGACTGACAAATGGAAGACATTCCAGAATGAAGATCCATCATTAGTGCCTCATTCAGCACTCCTTCCTTTGGCAAAACTCCCATTTCACCTCAAAGAATGAATGAATAATTTGCTTAACATGGCCTTAAGTAAAAAGTACTTAACCTGGCCCTTAAAGTTGATCTTCCATTTGCCTTGTTTCCCATAAAATTGTATTTCAGTTTAAGTGCCATAAAATATATAACAGACAACTATAATAGCTTACGAGAGTAGATTGAAGTGACGAAATAAAAGCCTATTTTTCCTTGATTTTGTCTGCTTAAGGCAGAATTTTAAACATTTCTGTAAGTTTTTTGTACTATACTTCTCTCAGTTTTTAATGGTAACATGAAAGCAGAGCCAACAAAGTGAACAAATCAGGCTAAAAATTAACTTAAGTAATCAATCTGTACCATGGAAAAAATAGTTTGAATAGAGTTAATAAGCACATCTTTGAAACAACACAACATCCGACGAAGTGGGTATTAGCCCACGAAAGCTTATGCTCTAAAAAAATTTTAGTTACTCTTTAAGGTGCCACAGGACTCTTTGTCACTTCTGCAATTCCAGACTAAGACGGCTACCCCTCTGATATTCAACACAACAAAAATTACAATGAATCAGTAACGACGCAAATGTTTCCTAGAGCATTTTAGGTCAAAGTTGCACAGCTTTACCCTCTACTTGAAGGCATTACTCTGTTTCAACATAACATGAAAACTTTTGAACACCACATCCAATTAATTCCAAAACTTCAGGGACTGTTCTAGGCATCACTGGACTGAACCCTATTGATTTTGCTGAAAATAAAATAAAATAAAAACAGAAGGGAGAAATGGGAGACCCAAGTTGGCCCCACCATCTGGTCAGCAGAAGGAGAACTTTCAACTACTCTATAAATATCTACAAATCAAAGAGTTGATGGCAGCCACTGACACCTTTCATAACAACAATGGTTCCATATCAGCTTTTTTCATCCTCCCAATACAGTTCAAAATACTGACACCTGAGAGAAAAAAATGGAAGATGACGGCTGGGAAAGTGAAGATATGAGAGGAATGGAGGCACACAGAATCCCTGGCAGAAAGCAGAATGGGTTTGTATAGAGCCCCTGGTATGTGGGGAGGGAATGAATGGGGAGTTCTGTGGTTTAGAGCGAGCTGTGCTTTTGGCCCCTTTTAAGTGCACCTCTCAGGTGACAAGCTCTAGCTTCCTACACCTCACTGTGGGTAGAGCAACACAGTCCTGTCAATCAGAATGGATCTCTGGCTTGCAGCCCTCTTATTTACCAATCATGTTAATCTGAAAGGTCAAACTGGTATTGGCACCTGTACACTCATTTCCTCCAGGAGACAACAACAGCATAAGTTTGCAGTGACAAAGAAACAGCTTTTTCAGAACAAAGTAGTATTTATTTGCTGAAGGGTGCATCACATGCATAGCAAATGGGTTAAAACAACAGAGTCTTACAGGGATCTTAACTTCTCTATAAATATCTCAGGTAGGTCCAGCTTATTCCAGACAACCCTTCTGAGTTTGAGAATTAGTTTTCATTCCCTCCCTTCCCCGATCCTCTTTCCATGTCTCAATCAGCCTGGACAACCTTTCCTCCCCTTCTCTTCCCTTTCCGCAGGAACAAATCTTTAACTGACCAATGTCTTCTGACCTCTTGTCTCAGCCTGGAGAAATCAGCTGTATAATGTTGCTGGAACCAGGCAGGCAGCCTCTTTACAGTAAGTAAGGTTCCTATTGTGTTTGATTGTTTGCTGGGTTGCTCCTTATCTAGGTCACAATTTTGCCTTTCCTGCTTGATTTCTCCAACACCTCCTTTCAATCTCACCCCACAGTAAGTAACCCATAACAAACAAACACAAAGAAGAATGCACAATATTCATAATATAATACTACTATCTCCTATTTTGTTACAGGGTGGAGGGGAACATGAGGCACACAAAGGCCCCAGCATGAGGGGTCTCTGAAATAGACAAGGTAGGGAAGTTGGCACACAGGCAGTTTGTGGAAAAGGTATAAAGAAGCCCCAGCTTTGTGCAACAAACTGTACAATCTTCTGGTTCTAATTTTCCAGTCACAACATACAGTTTCATGTACATTTCTCTCCTTTTAATACAATTCTCATTTTGCTGCATATTAAAAAACGAGTTGTGTATCTGTAAGGCATTGTTACAAAATAAATTGGGTTGACAATACCACATCCATTTTGTGCACTCAGCCACCATTAACTGAAAGCGAGAACACATTGTCAGAAATAACTTGAGCTTTGTATAAGCATAGGAAATAGCTGCAACTGCACTTTTGCTGATAAGGGTGGAAAATAAAATTGGAAAAATCATGAGAATAGGCTAATGTGTGGATACCCGACCTTGGATTTGGACGATCCTGACTGAGAAGTTTTGCTGATGGGAGTGATAGCTCAGTGGTTTGAGCATTAGCCTGCTAAACCTAGAGTTATGAGTTCATACCTTGAGGGGGCCATTTAGGGATATGGGACAAAAATAGGGATTGGTCCTACTTTTGAGCAGGTAGTTGGACTAGATGTTCTCCTGAAATCCCTTCCGATTCTAGGATTCTACATTTTGATCCAAATTCGTCTGAGTTTCTAAAAGCCACTTCATACATCTTGGAAAATTTTGAAAAACCTACTTAAATTTTGTTTGTCTCTCTTTCCTTACCCTTAATTACACTAATATAGAGATGAAAATGAGTTGGGTTTTTTTTTACAGCTCACTTTCTCCTGATATTATTCCACATTTGAAGTCATAAATTTATTTCCTTGGAATGTGACTGATATGCATCCAATGAGGGATTAAGATATCTGGAGGGAATAAACAGCAAGACTCCAAGGAAATATTCTATTTTATGCAAATATCATTACTAACGAGACTGACCGAAGAGAGGAGCAGAAAGTACATGAAATAGAAAGATTTTCAATGACACATTACCCTCCTCTCGCACCCTAAGATTTCATTCTTAAGTAGTTATTCCCTAATGCAGTTATTCCCAAAGAGATGATGTTTACATGGTAAACAGGGATGTAATTCAGACTCCTGTTCTTACCCTTCACAAAAGAATTTAGGGAATACAACCGCATTTTTCTTAGAGTTTCATAATGTTTTCTCCAAGAATTTTTTCTACTATGTGGTAAATTCTGCCTCTCTTCCAAAGGTCCCTGCCTGATGTGGAACCTGTACAAATCAATTGCATAGGATAAGCGAGATCTTGGGAACTCACACAGGGGACATGTAAAACCTTAAAAGACCAGTTCTGTGGGAACCTCCTGCATGAAGATTATGAGCACCACTGTGAGCTTACAACAGATCCATTGGACATTCTCTCTGCGTAGGGGAGACATAGGTACCCTGGAAGCTACTCTAGCTCTAAGATTAGTTCAAGGGAGCAGCTCTATTGCTAAGCTACAGCTTGAGGCAGTGGAGGACACCTTTCCTTTAGCCCCAAAGGAACTCCTCAGTTCACAGCCTAGCTGGTTGTGCTGCCTACTGGAGACCGAGTGCTTTATTTGCTCCGAGAATTTTTTAGGACAATATAAAAATTATAATGAGTACAGTACTCAATAAAACAGGGATCCTGTTGCTTGGATACTGAAAAAAAGCTATTTCCAGAGCTTTTATTAAGCACTCCTTAGCTTCTAGATATGTTAGTAATTCTATAAGTGCTGTAGAAAATATTAATGGAGACTTTTCCATTTCATTTCACAATTTTACTGTATAATCTGGACAATTAGTTAGTGTTTCTAATTTGTAATTATCTATACCTTAATTTGCAAGTTGCAAACTGGAGGGTGAGGGGAAAGAGCAGAGAAAATATCTTCTTGTCCAACATAAATTTAATCAACTTGGATTTAACCACAATCAATTAGCCAATATTCCAATAGTCTAGATGAAAAATTTACTAAATATATCTCTAATGTCTGTTTTGACTAATAAAGTGGTATGCTGCTGACCTCTTCTGAAAACTGCCAAACTGTTCAGGACTTAATCGACATCATATATTACCCATCAGTATAGAGATGCAGCCAAAACTCACTTCCTCTTACAACAGAATTTGATAGTCCTAGATAGAGAGACACATATATAACTATATGTGCATATTTGGAAGTATCTAGAGTTTATTTGCTTGTCTGAAACAGATTGTTACCCACTCTGCAGGACAGTTCCCTGAAGGAATGTAAAAATCAGCCTCCTTTGTACTTTGAGCCTCCTTACTATTTTGGCAACAAAAGCCCTTGTCAAACTGCTGAAGAAATCATTTCTCTTGCGAGAGTGCCATATTTTTTCTTAAAATTCCTAATTATCACACCTAATTTCCAAAGACTGTGAAGATAAACCAAGGCTATTTATTTTTACCTTACAGTATTTATATGTAGGTTTATAAGAGTCATAGATTATAAGGCCAGAGGAGACCACTGTGAGAATCTAGTCTGATCTGTATAACATAAATGAATTACTTTCTGCCTCAAATCCAATAGCTCTGATTGAACAAGAGCATATCTAAAATCTACTTTAAATTTCCAGGTAGGAGGATAATTTCAGACATGTTTACAGCTCTCTTGATCTTGAGCCTCAAGAACAATAATATAGCTGCTTATAATGATAGGTAATCTTGTTTAATTTAACTCTGCAGTCTTTCCAAGGCCCAGTTAAAATGTAATGATGTCAAAGTAATTTCAGGGGGAGAAGTCAGGGCTGAACTATTTACACTTTGTGTATGAACAATTTGAAAGTCTTATAAATCAGAATCCGAAATGGAAGAAATATGCATCTATTTTAAAGGAAAGAATCTTTCAAGTTTATTCATAATTAGTTGATGATAAAAAAATATCTGTCCAACTTCACTGGTACCATACATGGTAAGATATACTAAATCTCATTCCCATCGTTGTTTTGCATTCTTCAGCCTAAGAGCACAAAGCACATACCTTAACCCTTCTATTTCTCACACTTCAAGAAAGTAAGTCAAAACACAACAAACCTCCTTCAGAAGAGTTTGGTGCATAGCTTGGGTCTTGCAACTAATTTTGTTATGTACATCAGAAACTCCAAACCACACCACTGTAACCAATACAGCTTGTGCTTCCTTCTCCCATAAATCAGTGCAGTCAGAGGGTGGCAATATATGTACTTGCCCTCTGGAGATTCTGCCTGTGTGTGTAAAGGACTACAGAGGGCTACTCTGGTTATATCACCCGGAAGCCACAAACCACAAAATGACTATCTTCCTTTGCTAGACATAATGTTCACAACATTGATAACAGATCATAATCCCTACTATGGCAAAGGCAAGGGAGTATTTTGGGTCTGAGAAACAATGCAAGGCTTTACTTGCTGTTGTTTGGCACAAGTTAGGGGTCAAAGCTGTTTTGAATTTAGCAAACCAATCAGAAAGTAGGTTAATGAGTCTCTTATTACCTTATGGATAGCAGCATCCAGTGAAGTGGGAGAAAAAATGACGACACAATATCATCAGCTGAAAAACTCAAACACAGTCTCTGGCAACTGACAGACAACTACTTTCCCATTTCAAGATGCTGGATGTGGGATTTCAAGCCACAGCATAGGTAACTTTTGAGAATAGCTACAGAATCCGAATTAGACCAGCCAATGAAGGAGAGAAGATGACGTTATCAAAGCCATCTGGCAACAGTACAGGAAGGTGACTGATTACGGTAATCTGGTAATGTGCAAGGTCACTATTAGTGTGCATAACTGGGAGTGGAGCTGGTTGTATGGATGGGTCTGGGTTCAGAAGGGTAACAGACGTGGCTCCTGGTGAATGCATGCTGCTTTGGCTGTTGTGCTTGGTGAGTGCAGAAACACGCTCTCACTATTTCCGTGCTGTAGTGCATCAAATACAGAAACACATTTTTCTCCAGCCATGCCTGTTCATACAGTGCGGGAGCAATAATTAGTAATTTTAAGACTGAAATACACTTACCCTCAATCTGTTCCACTAAAGCACTAAATTACAAAGCTCAAACTGAGAGTCTACTGGCCAAATTATGCTCTCAGTCTCAGTAACATTTGTGCAATGCCACTAACCTTAGTGGGGATCACTGAGGTACAGACTGATAACAATGAAGTTGCACAGCTGCAAACTGAGGACATCAATTTGGCATGCAGGTCTTTATTACCGGTGGTGGTGCTTGAGGAGTAAAGTATCCAGCTTGACTTTCAAAGCAAAGGTGCAGTTTTGCAGTGTTGATGGTTAGAATATATTTGTAAATAGAACAAATACGAGTTGGAATCACCTGGGCATAATAAGCCCCCAAAATGAATTTTCACTGCCACTTTTTTGTGTAGAACCACTTTTAAAATAGATTGTGGCTTTGTGTTACTATCTCTAAATATGGCACAATTTGATGAAACAAATAAACCACATAAAGACGAACAAAATCACATAGTAATGTGATATGGACCCTTATGAGATTATTTGAATACTGCCTGCAATATCAGTTTAGAGTGTGGCTTTCTGCCACGTCTCTGAGGGCTGTATTTATTGCACTAGACAATGGTGCTAGCATACTAAAAGATGGCAGGACTGGCTACACTAATAGATTTCCCATATGAGGATTTCCCATTACACGCATGTTGTGTTCCTGATTGAAAGTAACTGAGAACACCCAGTGCAGGCAAATGTGCAAACAACAATATTTTGGGGCCAAAAAGGCAGATCATCAGAATGCCTGATCTCCCAAGGAGCCAACGTAGACTGTAAAAGGCAGAACTTGGGGTTGTAACAAGGGGATCTGTTGTGGATTAGGTGTGTGGTGGTGCCCATAAGGTTTTATCTATGCTGATTGGTTCAGTCTGCGGATGGATACAGTCATGAAAGGATTGGTTAACCCTATTTTAACATATACACACTGTTATAACAAACAGCAACACCGATTACCCAAAGACCTCAAAGCACTTTACAAACTTAGTGAACTGTGGCTCACAAAACCCCTTTGAATTAGGAATTAGTATCCCCGTTTTACAGATGAGAAGAGAAATTAAGTGACTTGTGCAAGGCCTCAACACAACTCTGTGACAGAGCCATGAATAGATTGCAAACATCCTGACTTCTAGTCCTGTGGTTTTTTCATTAGACCATTTTTCCTAAACAGAAATCTGAAAACCAAAGGTTTCTTGCCACCAAAACTATAGATATCAACAAGTCATAAACCAGCTACTACAAGCTTTGAAAAGCTGAATTTCCAAAGGTTAAACTATAAAATTTACTCACTTCCCACAACTGGGACATGCAGTAGTTAAAGGTAAACTGCAAAGTATTTAACAAATTTTTTAAAAAATGTTTGTTAAATTTCTATCTCCACCCCCAAAAATGCAAAAAAGTTGCTTAGAAATACAGCACTATATTTTGGCAAAAATTAAATTAAGTATTACTTGCCGGTCCTGCTCTCTACTCCACCCTGTGGCCATTTTGTGTGGAGTTAGGCAGCCTCTGAGCACACCTACAGGATTAGGCCCTGGAGGACAGACAGGTGAGGGAAGGCCTATCTCCATCTGGTTTGAGGCTTAGGCAGAAGATAGGCATCCAGATGCCTGCCTGAGACAGCAGGGCACATGCCCAGAAGCAGAAGTTTAGGCACCTGGAAACTTTTACAGCAAAAATTTAGGCACCAAGTGAGTTCAGGTGCCCACAGGTTAGGTGACATCTTATCAGGGATTCTGTGGATCACAGCAGAGCCTAAATCTGGGATTTAGCCACCTAGGTCCTTTGTAGATCTAAGCCAGTTTAGATCTAATTACAGTTTAATGGTAGAAAGAAGAGGCCCTATATTATATTTTCATAAACAGCCTATTGAAGATTTGTTGCCAGCACACATGTATGGTATATTTTAACAGCACAAAAGGATTGAAATGTTTGTTTTATTTCAGCTTCATGTTTCTGTCTTGGCTTATAAAGCTATCATTTAAAAACTGTCTTTGAAATTAACAATTCATTGAATTCAATGAATAATGTAATTCACATTCTGCTGCTACTGTTACCTGAGGGTATGTCTACACAGCAAGAAGAAACCTGAGGCTAGGCCATGCCAGGCGACTTAGCCTCGCGGGCCTCAGGCTGTGGGGCTGTTTCATTGCTGTTTAGATGTCGGGGCTCGGGCTAGAGTCTGGGATCTAGGACCCAACCCAGAAGTCTACACAACAGTGAAAAAGCCCTGCAGTCGAAGCCCCAAGACCAAATGAGCTGGTATGGGCCAGCCGTTGTTTTTTCTTTGCTGTGTAGACATGCCCTGAAGGTAATTTTCTGCAAGGCTGGTGCATGGCCTAAACCCAAGTGGAATCCTCTCTGCTGTAAGCACAACACTCAGTCATGTTTGTACAAATAAGTCCTTAAAGGTGAACTGCAATCATAAAAATGAAACTTCTGTTTACTTGAGCACAGTGCGTTGAATTCACTACTAACCAAGCTATGGTCTTGCACTGAAATAACTAAAACTGTTTTAATTTATTCTCTTTGTTATTTCGGTACAAGTCTGTGTGTAGACAGACACTCTTACTGTGAAATAAAATTGTGCTATTTCAATTTTACTTAATTCAGTAAAATATCAACATAAGCTAAATTGAATTCTTCAGATGGAAATATGATTATTTTTCCACTGCATGAGATGGAATAACACTGAATGCCTCTAAGGATGCACATATTCTGGACCTAAAACATACAAGATTGCAATTTGCCTTCTAATCACAAGCAGATACATTAAAGTTTAGGACCCCCTCATCGTTGTAATTAGTTTCAAAATAGCTACAGATTATCTATTATCATCAGTTTATTTTTAATATAATTTTCTTTTGTACCAAAGACATTCATTCTGTCTGCATAATATGTCTCTAACCCCATTAGAGGTTACCAATAGCTAATGGCATGAAGAAGAGAGAGAACTGTGTGCATTAAATGGCCCAGAGACTATCAATAGAGCAGATAATTAAAACTCATGAGACTCGAGATTAACAGTGGTCAGGGCAAGGATGTCTGAGTAGAAACCTTCTGGCATTATAAAGGCAGGTGAGCACTTTTAATGATAAATGTTGTTTCTGCACAAAATACACAAAGATCCAATCCACAAAGTTTATACAAACCCTCAAAAGTTCACAAGCATGTTTAGAGCTGAGAATTTAGTTCAGACTAATTACTAATTTTCATAAAGCTAAATTAAGCATGCTTTAAAATTCAGATGAGGTGTCATTTAACTACAGAAGTCCCTGTAATAAACTTTGATGACTATATGTGGCAGAAAATTTTCACTATTGCTGTATATTATATACTTCATTTCCTGCACAATGTGTTGTGTAAATACAATCTACTGTGCACTTCTCCATGAATGACTTTCACGAAATCTGTTTGTATACCAATCATATATTGCACATGTATACTGAAGGCTGTAAAAAGTTTTGTTACTGAGAAACAGTATGTGATTCACCACTGTCTGGTAATGCATGCCCCAAAGGGAAAACAGTGAAAGCATACTCCCCCTACACCCATTTATGCAGTTCAGCATGCTCCTCGCTGCATATGAGCCCCACCTTAAGGTCATGTGCAGAATGGGAGGGAAGGGTCCCACTATAACTCAGGGGCTGTAATTATGATTGGGCCTTCCTGTGGCTGTGTAAGAGCAAAGGAATAGTCTTCTCACCACACCTGTGAAGCAATCACATGAGGGTCTGGCATAATCCGTCCCTAGCAGTTAAACAACACTATTTGGTGATGCACTTTTAATGTGAGTTTGCCAATGCAAAATTAATTAGGCTGAGTTTAGCTATAGTATTTTACACAGAGTCTTAGAAAGAATTTAAAATGACTAAATATAGAAAGCTCTTAGTTACTACAGATATGTTCATTGCTAAGTACTAAGATCACTAGTCATAAAGTGTTTTCCTGCTGTTTGTACAAGACAAATTAAAAATTTAAATTCCACAGGGGATTTATAAGTCAAAGCTTCTTTTTAAATTATAACTAAATTTCTAATGACTTCTGATTCAAATAATATTTTTCCAGGGTCACATGAGAAAAGTTACAGTTCAGTTTATTTAGGGTATAAAATTATATTTATACTGGAGAAAAGTATAAATTTTTCACCACATACAATAGGAAAGTCTGTAACAGACCTTTGATGCATTTTCCTATTATATCTTCTTATTGTACTTATCTCATTGTTTTTCAGTACATACTTGTATTTTAAAATCCTTTACTACTTAGATTAGTCATAAATAAGACTACATGATAGAAAGCAGATAAAAATCATGATTATTTTTTAAAAATTTAAACAGTATTTTTAATATTTTTACTTAAATCATATTTGTTTAACTTATACATTGCTAGTTCTTTACATTCTTCCCACTATATAGGCTTAAATAACTAAAACTGAATGTTTTGTGCTTGTTTCCTTAAATAATTTCTTAATTGTCAGTAGAATTTCAGATTCTGCACAGATTTTATTTCTAAAAACTTTATCACTTTAAATGTGAATCTGTGCTGAAAAAGAAGTCAAGGCTTCATTAATATCCTTACTGTAAGAACGCTTAAACTCATAATTGAGCAAATGGTAAACAAAGAGCCAATCAGTACTATTTTCTGATATACTGAACTTTCCCAAGTCAAGAAAGATAAAATGCTTCTATCAAGGTCAATGGTGCCAAAATAGGAATTTAGGAGCCTAATTTAGGGATCCGGTTTTTGGAAATGTTTCCATGTATATAGAAAAATTCCCAATAACTTTGTTAATGTACTAGAAGTACAAATAACTTTTCAGTGTTAGAATTACAGCAATATTGTTTTGAAGCAATAAAGATTTATGCCATTAAGAGAAAAGTGTCATGTCCCATTGTTGCTAATGCCAGTGCAGCTCCATCCATGGTAACAAGGCTTCCCAATGTAGCCATGTTGTCAAAACCTGCTTGCAATCAGTTTGCATGATATAATAGAAGAACACTGCTGGCAGCCAGTGGCTTTTCTGTTCTAGCACCCACACCATTGTGTCCACTGGTGGAGCTGCAGCAGTGTTAACAACAGTGTGAAATATATCAGAAAAAAACCTAGTGCATAAGGACTTTGAGAAAGTCACTTTCTTTCCCTATCAGTAACAGTGAGGAAGGGTTATTTAACTATCTCAAATGGCTTGGGAGGCTTAATTAATATTTTTAAAGTGCTGTGTGAGACCTTCTGCTGTGAGAGACCTTCTACATCTAGTCATATGTTACTTTCTCTGAGAGTCAACCTTACCTGGGACCAATTAATTATGGACTCATATTAGTGACTCCATTATTAGAAGTGTAAAAAATGTATTCTATAAACCCAACTTTAACCTCGTACCATTGTAATAAAAAAACAAAAAAACCCGACAACCCTCCTTTCCTCATAAATTTGTCATACATAGTCTTTGTCCAGAGAAGAATATTTAGGAAAATCTAAAGTTAATTGGACAGCTGTTTTGTTCAATCACAGGTATTTGAAGAAGTGATGTGTTTTCAATTTTTAATTGTTTTCATTTCTTTTTTGCCCATTGATATCTTGTTGTCCATGGGGTACCCAAAAAGACACCTTAAAAGCTAGGGGCACACAGCCTATAAATGTATTCAACAAACAAACCAAAGTGGAAACAAACAAAAATGGGAGATGAACATAGTCTTTGCAGCAAAGGATTACTATAGCTATCATTGTCCTGATTGGCACAATTCAACTTCCAAGACCAGCATGATATATGTCTGGCATAAAGAGGGATAAAGCTGCCACTGTGCTAGACTCCAGAAATATTCTTATCCCCTAGAACTGTGGCCTTCCATCCCTAGGCAAAACAGGAGAATAAAATGATACCTTGCAAAAACTACATAAGCCCTCAAAGTTTTGCCATATTCACACACTGGAAAATATAGTATTTGAATGAAATACTGGCTTGACCTAAAAAGTAATAAAAATTCATTGGTGAACCCACATAATGTACAATTAGCAATCACACACCAATATGTTCACCCTAAGTATTGCCCCCAAGAGGATGGGGGTGGCAGAGAAAACTTATTACAGCAGAAGAGCTTAAATCATCCTTTGCTTCACCACCACCACCACAGCTTGAAAGGGATGATGAGTGGGCTCCTCCCCAACAGAGTGCTTCTCAGAACCAGAGCTGCAACAAAATGGCAGCACCTTATGGTCAATACCAACTTAGCCTGGCTTTATACCAGCAACCTGGAAATAAAAAGTGTCCTGTGTCACTCCTAAACCACTGACCCATCTAGTGCACCCTTTTTCTTTTCAAAGCCTAAGTTGTATTTAATATGTACCTCATTCTTTCTGACTAATAAATGTATCTTTCATGTTTCTTAATTAATGGCAGTAAGGAAAATGTTAGAAGGTAGACTCCATATCGTGAACATGTGACTTACTCAAAACTCATTAAAATCATTCTTTAAGGAAGACAGTATTAATATGATTGCTATGGAATGTATATGCTGTGACAATAACTGATTTCAGTAAGTATTGGAGTTGGCACCCCTTTCTTTTCTCAAAATGGCCCAGCTTTAATAAAGTAAATGTAGCAATTTAACAAATGTGGTCTATGCAGCCATGGAAGCATTATGACTTCATTTCTGCACTGCACTGTTTAAAGAATCTATTTGCAGAGTCAGCCGCCATTTTGGGAAGCAAAATTAAAATATCATGCTACAGAGAGGGCACACTGTGCTCTCTGTGGCAGACTTATTCCTTCTTATTTTGCTGTTCCACTCAATCCCCAAAAAGTCATTCAAACTGAGGATATAGGGCTGCTTTTCGTATATGGAAAAAACAATATGATTTCAAGGTTTAGCTTGTTTGTAATTCTTAGAGACACTCCATTACTTCCACTCAATAAATACTGTTTACACACTGCATCACTTGGTTACTTTCTCCTGTCTGATTCCTTTCAGTAGTGTCTAAACAACTTTAAACAAATGTTAATTTAGTTAATTAGACACCAAGAGACAGTACATAAAACAAATAATATATTTCCCTGAATGTTTTGTCTTTTGCACGTCAGACTTTTTCAGGAAGACTTGTACACAATAATTAAAGATCCAAGATGCATAACAAACTTGGAGGCGACACTGGGGAAAGTGACTTGAGAGATTCATAGTATATTTTTCTTTGATCTTCAGCTTACTCATATTGTCCCTTTCCTCTATGACATTTCTAATTAGAAATTTGAAAGGAAAAAATAAGAGGCCAATAAAATCTCTTTTAGTAAGATTAACTGAGGAAAGAAGAGTTTAAAAAAAACCCAGTTGAATATGCAGAAAAAAGTACCTTGTTCAGTACAACCCCTACATTACTCCAATACATATAAAGCAAATATCTAGCTGATATATTCTTAGAAGGAAAGTAGCATTATGCTTATATCATCCTACGTTACCTCTTGGCTCAAGAGTATTACAGCTTAAATATCATCAAACAAAGTAACTGTTATACATTTTTTTGTACACAGCAAAGTCATCCGTGTCCCTGTTTTGATGTTTTCACACAGTAAAACTTTTTGTGAATTGTAGGGAGACAGTGTGGTTCCCCGGTGACCCCTCTGACCTCAAAGTCTATGAAAGGGATGAGCTCTGCTGGACACCAGAGTGGAGCCAGAGCACGCTGAGCATGCCCCATGGAGGGTCAGAGGTCGGACAGGAAGTATAACAGCTCCACCTCCGAGCTCACTCGAGAGGCAGCCACTGGAGCGGCCAGACACCGCCGGCCCAGCTCCCACCAGGGAGACTCCAGCAACCAGTTGCGCACCTGGAGACTGGCCTGACCGGCCGACACTCAACACGGACCAGTGTGTAGGAGAGCTGCTGAGCCTACCCATTATCTGCTACCCAGAGGAGTCGCTAAACCTACCCTTCACCACCTACCCCAAGGACCCAATGGTGATAGATACCTCTGAGGACACCACCTCGACCTAGGTACCTCCAGAGCGGGAATTGGGAAGTAACCCAGAGGCAGCCGACCTAAGTCTGGCTGAAACAGAACCGGAACCTATGTCAGTTTTGCGGCCAGGATCCCCGCTGATACAGCAGCGGGCCTGTGGCCGCTGCTAGGCCGCTGGGCTGGGATGCAGTGGAGTGGGAGAGCCTCTGTCCCACCCCACCACCCAATGTGAGGGTGGCAGTATCCCTCACGCCACTGCTGCTTGGAGCCTGCGGCCGGGGTAGGATATTTACCTGTTTTTGCTCAGCCCCTGCCTGAGGGCCTGAGCCTGGACTCTTTACTGCCCTGCCCCGACCCAGGGGCTGGGCCTACTGACTATATTTACATCTGCTCAGCCCCTGCCTGAGGGCCTAATCCTGACCATTTGCAGCCCTGTCCTGACCCAGGACCTGGGCTTATTAGCTGCTGACAGGTACCCATGTTTGCTCAGCCCTGCCTAAAGGCCTCAGCTGTGACTCTCCACTGCTCTGCCCTAACCCAGGGCCTGGGCTCGTTAAGCTTTGAAGCGTTACTTGTGTGTGCTCAGCCCCATGCCAGACAGCTTGAGCCAGGACCCCTGCGGCCCAACTAGGGTGACCAGACAACAAGTGTGAAAAATTGGGACAGGGGTGGGGGTAGTAGAAGCTTATACAAGAAAAAGCCCGCAAAATCAGAACTGTCCCTATAAAATCGGGACATCCGGTCACCCTACGTCTAACTGATTCCCCAAGGGGCCATGCAAGGACTAAGGGAGGCAGTGTGGGCTCCCCGATGATCTGGAGAGGGACAAGTCCTGACAAATCCTCCCTACATGAATACTGAAAATAAAAACCTTGAAGTTTCACCTTGCTCTAATACATATGAAAACAGGGCACAGGGAGGAAGTATGTTTTATATTTATTTTCTTTGAAGTAAAACTCAGAGTGCTTCTAATGCACAGCAGATTATAAAACTAAAATGAAGAATTTAAGTAGATTTGTTAGTCTCCCTTGATACATGGTATCATTTCATTGTTACTTGAGTCTGTATGTTCCTCCATGCCATACTAATTTATTATTATAGTATCCTCTAACACAGGGGTGGGCAAACTTTTTGGGTTGCAAAATTGTATGGAGAGCCAGGCAGGGAAGGCTGTGCCTCCCCAAACAGCCTGGCCCCGCCCCGTATCTTATCCTCTCTCACTTCCCGCCTCCTGACTGCCCTCCTCAGAATCTCTGACACATCCAACCCCCCACTCCTTGTTCCCTAACTGCCCACTCCAGAGACCCCCGCCTCACCCCTAACAACCCCTAGCTAAATCCCCCTGCTCCTTGTCCCCTGACTGCCCCAACACCTATCCACACCCATGTCCCCTGGCAACCCCCTGGGACTCCCATCCATGCCTATCCAAACCCCCATTCCCCATCCTCTGACTACCCCCACAGAATCTCCACCCCATCCAACTGCCCCCTGCTCCCTGTCCCCTGACCTCCCTCCATGACTCCTTGCCCCTTATCCAACCTCCTGGCCTCGGTCCCCTTACCATGCCACTCACAACAGCGTGTCAGACATGCTGCCCCACTGGAGCGCTGCCTGCGCAGCAGCGTGGGTCCAGGGGAAGTAGGAAGGTAGGGGAGGGGCTAGAGGAGAGCCTCCCGAGCCAGGAGCTGAGAGGCCGGGCAGGACGGTCCCGCAGGCTGGATGTGGCCTGTGGGCCATAGTTTGCCCACCCTTGCTCTAACATCAGTCAAGATTATTGTGATTTCTTGGTTTTATTTTTTAAAAAAATGCACTAAAGAGTTTGGAAAGTTCTGTATAGATTTTTTAGGATCATAAGATTTAATAAAAAGACATCACAAATTTCCAGTAGAGGGAATAAAAAGTTCCAGAAGAATTTGTAATGATGTACATGATGACAAAGTCCCTATTATAAACTGCATGTAAGCCTTGTCTTCACTAGGAAACAAGGTACTTGCTTATCTTGTGTGAGCTAACATATGTTAACTAACACAAGATCAAAGCTTAGCAAAGATAAGGCAAATATAGCTGTAACACGAGCTAGTAGATTGAGGCAAACATTCCCCCACAGTCTCTCCATTGATCTGCTAACATATGTACAAACTACAAACTGCCTTATCTTCACTAGGATTTTACCTTATGCCATGCCATGATAAAAATTTCTCTCTGAGAGTAGTGCTAACTTCAGCAAATTAAATGCAAAAAAAAAAAAAAAAGTAAATAAAAACCTAAGAGATTTAAGAGAAAGTGTTTATCTCAGCTAAAGAGGAAAAATGTAAAATAATTGGAAAATAATTTGGAGAAAATAAATGCCATTAAATGAAACCTGCTGCTGATAAAGTAGCTGTACTAACAATCCTCAACAGGATCTCTGATACACTGTCCCCTATCATTGTGGAAACACAACATTTCTGCTTTATTTAGGCTTCCCTCTGGCAGGGACATCCATTCACAACATGGCCCAATATTTTTGCATAAGTGTTTTTGATGTTTTATATTTATTCGCAAAGCAGGCTGTGTTTTAGAAATGACAAACTACTGACCAATAATTTGTAGCATTTTGGAAAGACAAGTATTTCAAAACTATACCAAAAAGTACTCTTATTACTATGATTTCAATTTCATGTCCTAATTTCAACAGACCATCTGTCCACCAAGCCCGATATAATAAAATCTATAGTCTCCATTCTTAAAGAATGTCTTTAAATCAGTATTATTTTCCATATGTTATTTTAAACTGTACACTAAGTTTAATTTCACACTTCCTCCCATGACATTTAATGTTTCATTTTTCACTGAAGTATATTACAGTACATTAAGAGAATTCTAACAGTTCTGTGTTTGTTATATTTACATAGGAATAAATCCTTGACAAGTAAGTATTATTGGTGGTAATAAATACAGTTGTGAGAAAAGCAGATTTGCCCATTATATTTTAACATATTTTGAGTTTATACTGTGTTCTAGGTATTTTGTTCATGTAACTGATTTCAGATAAATTCTTTTCTCAAAGTGTACCATAATTTAACAAATGATCAAAGAAACACCTTGAATATTTACATTTGGACACATTTACTGTAGTATTTACCAAAAAGCAACATAGTTTAAATTAAAATGTATTAAAAAACACTGCATGTCTGAAGTAGATGGGTCAAATAACATTAACTGGATTTCATATTAGATAGTTCCACATGTGTGCTACTTTGAAGCTTCAGGTAGCATTCATTTGCTTTGAATTAACAAAATTCTAAAATATATTCTGACCATCATATCTAGTTCTGCAAGCCCCCGGTAAATTAATAGAGCTGCCTCTACTTTTCTTTAAGTTTTGCATAAATGACTGATTCTTGTGTAAGGGTGGAAATCAAGAGACTAGAACATTAGCACAACTCACCAATAAAGTAGTTATTTCCTAATGCAAGCATTTCCTCAGAAAGAACAAGTCCACCCAGTGCCTGGAGGAGAGTAACACTTCTACCATCTATAAGCGAGCACTGTTTAAATCCAACTGTTGTAACCTTCCACAACAGGATAAGAGAAGCCGTAGCATCTTGCCTTATTCTAGAGACATGAAGGATAAAAATAATTACATATCAGATTGAAGAAAATCAGTCTTATCAAACAATACATCATTCTGGACCAAAATTAATCAACAAAAAAGAACAACTCAACGGTAGCAAATATGCAATCAGAAAGACGTGCTACTTTAATGCAAACACACTATTTGTATTTCTGCCATGGGCCCCTGAAACCTGCTTGCAAGCCCTAGGAGTTCACGGACCCCTGGTTGAGAACCACTGATCTACTGAAATAGCCAGGGTTGAGTAAGGTAAAGTCACTTGGAAGCAGTTACGATATATGCACTCAGTTCTATGGGATTTTAAAAAATTTTAAGGGAATACCATGCCTATAACTTGTTTCTATGGATCTGTCCTTCCTTTTAGTGTACTTTTTCCACTCCCTTGTGTACCTGTATAATATGAATCTTTTCCAGACATCTGCATCAATTTACAGATGGAAGAATCCCAATTAGGACTGAGTGAACCTCTAAAGGCTCAAACATTCTATACAGTTTAGTATCCAAATGTTCAGAAGTTAGTCTGACTCTCCCTTGCCTAAAACTGGGCTGCTAATCTCATGAGATCAGGCTCTCTTGGAGGATTTCAGCTACCTCAACTGTTTCAACCATGCTAGAAATACAGTAAGAACAGCCTCTTCCAATTTTCATGCTTTTGCTTCCAGCTGACACCAAGAACTGCAGAGGGGTGTGAATGTAATCCACACAAAGGGATCCCCATTTGTAACTGGATTATTTAATAATAAAATTGTGGACAAAGCTTTGGATTTTTTTCGTTAATCCCAGCTCATAGCCCCTCACTAACACCAACTTCATGTAACCTGAAAATGTGAGCAAAAAATGTCACGATTTAGGTCAAATTCCATGATAAAAATCAGTGAAGGTTTGCTAACCTAAAATGATTGTCCTTACATAAATATATATTCAGGTCACATGTTCTACGTATGCTGTTTAATACATGGAGTACAGTGAAATAAAGAAAATTAATTCAAGTGGTTGGCAAACTGGAGTATTCAGCTTATAAACAGTGTAAGTACGTGCCTAGCAGCGGCTGAACTGAGAAATAGCTTGCAGTGCTCCTCCAAGTTTTGCCCATGTCAGCTGCCAAAGTGAGATGCTTGCTTATAATAGATATCGCAAATGATCAGCATATGACTATGTATACTCCTTGGGTTCCTTTGAGATGGGCACCCCACAGTGAGATTTTAATATGCCCATGGACTCCTCAGGATTGGCTTCTCAGATTCCCTTCTGGGCTCTACTTAGGACCTTCTTAATTTGCGGGGAAAAAGTGGTAGTACACTTCCAAATCCCACCCACATATGAGTCATGAATCAGTGACCGCAGATCTGTGATTTTACCTCTCCTGTCTTAGAAGCTATCATGGGGAATGAAACATTTAACAATATTGACCTTTACATCATAATCACTGGATGTCTGAATTAACAACTCAGTGAGACAAGTCGGGCAGTTCCCACCTTTCGAAGTCATTGTTCCAGGCTCCCTGAATGCTCAAAGTAGACACAGTTGCACGAGTTTCATTCTTTTTAACAAACATCAAAATAAGTCAAAACAACTTTTTTTTAATGAAAGCTGAGATTCTAGAGCATAAGATGGCAGCACAAGAGTGATGTCAGTGCACTAAGGAGAAACTTAGGCTTAAAACAGCAGGAATGTTGCAAATCAGAAGGGAGATACATTGGCAGATCTTTATTTGAAAGCTTGTAGGATAAACTTATGCTTCGTCCCACCCAATGCTGTCAGATCTTGGCTTTCAAGGGAATAAAATTCCGTTCATTAAAATTAAGTTACACAACTGTCGCTGTTGAAAAGTGAATGCTTTACACAACTTCAAATTCTTCAAAAGCATTTCTGCTTTGTAGGACGCACACCTCTTCATAGAAAGCTTTTATAAAACATTCAAATAACTGATGCGAAGTTCAGACACAAATATAAACAAATAAATTTGTCTGGATTAGGAAAAGGGAAAATGTGAGCTGCTCTGGCTATCAGAAATGATCACTGCATGGAGGAAAAGAACAACACGTTACACTCTTCTCTAAGTCAAACTGTTATCCTCCATCTCTTTGCTCCAATTCCCAGTGTTCTCTGGTGGTTGAAAGACACTTTACTTTCTTAGGCCCTCCTCCCCTTCTCACCCCACCCCATATGCCCCACAACCAAACCAAACAAAAAAAACCCCCACTTAAACATACATGTGAGCACTTGCACATTTGGAAGAAGGTGCTTCAGTATTGCGAGGTCCCTCCTGTCATCTGGAGGCTCTCTGGAGTTTTTTCATGACATACCAAGGCATTTTACAGTCTGTCTGCCTATGAGTTGACTACAGTTCCCAAGACATGAATTCAGTACCAAACACTATGTAAATATTTATTATCCCAGGCTGCTATGACAAAGCAATATTCTTACTTTATTGATGTGTTCTGTGGAACTTCAAAGGAGATAAGCTGGCCTCCAGCAGAGTTGTTAGAACTGGCATTTCCACAAGCTACATCTGGGGTTATCTGAAAACAGTAAAGATTGATCTGTAAAGATTTAGTGCTTTAAAAGAGAATATAAAAAATGAGGAAAATTAATAAACAGGAAAAGAATATAAAAACAGCACCATTAACCAATCCTGATCTTTTAAAAAACTGTCACGACAGACGTGACATTGAATGTTTCATCATCAATACACATTTGAGGTAATATGAGGTTCTAGGTCGTCTTCAGTTATTCTGGAAACTCACCTTATGGATAATCTTTTCAAAAACCACAAAAAACCTCACCTCTCTATAGTTCTATATTTTAGCGAGCACTTATTGTGAGACTTGTCCACCTTTAAAAGTATCACACTAGTCTTGAGAAAAAGATAAATGGATTTCTCACGTTGTCAAATACTAAATAAATATCTAGCATTGTCACATGTCAGTGAACATGTGAGATCTTGGGGCATTTAAAACCAACAGCAAGAACTACTGCTCTCTTTTAGCTACATTTATTGCATAGCTTATTTTTCCTTTTGAAATTCATAGCCATACTCTGCCATATGAGCCCAGCAATAATAAAGCCCATTATCACTCTTTCCAATGTCAGGAGGCTTTCTACAAAGTGAATGGAGCATCCACACAGCCTGCTTAGGGAGAAAATTCATGACAGCAGCTGTGATCTAGAGCTTGTGCTAAGTAACTGATTTCTCTGCCATCTATGCAGCAATTCCTCTATTTGCTCATCAGATCTTCTTTACCATACAACACTGTCAGTGTGATCATGGAAAACATTTTTATTTGACCATACAATGCTGGCATCTAAGTTCATGCATATACACAAGCATTCATCTATCTATCCAATGACACCAAATGTATTTCCAAAAGCCATGAATAAGAGCCTCTTAGTCCATCTAGACCAGTGTTTTACAACCTTTCCAGACTACTGTACCCCTTTCAGGAGTTTGACTTGTCTTGTGTACCCCCAAGTTTCGTCTCACTTAAAAATGACTTGCTTACAAAACCAGATATAAAAATAAAAAGTCTCACAGCACACTATGACTGAAAATTGCTTACTTTCTTATTTTTACCATGCAATTCTAAAATAAATCAATTTGAATATAAATATTGTACTTACATTTCAGTAGATAATATACAGAGCAATATAAACAAGTCATTCTGTATGAAATGTTTGTTGGTATTGGCTTCACTTGTGCTTCTTATGTAGCATGTTGTAGAGCTAGGGAAATATCTAGATGAGTTGATATGCCCCCTGGAAGACCCCTGTCACCCTGTTTGAGAACCACTGGTCTAGATCAAACCATTATTGCTATAGATCAACATAATATGTGTGTGGGGGGGAGAGATTTAAAGTGTCTCTTTATATCATCATCATCTAAAGTATTTTTTGTATATCCCTAACAGCTTGACTATGAAATAACACCATATGCAGCACAAAAAATGAGCCAATTTCTTTCCCACATTTGCCAAAAAGGATAGGTTTTGTAGCCCATCTTGTATGATAAAAAGCTTGTATAGAGCCTATTATGCTACGTTTACATGATGCTTATTGATAAACTGAGAATGTTAGCTGAAACCCCTTCCAAAGAGTGAATCATCCTTCAGAGGAAGAGCCAGAACTCATGTTTCATTCAAATACACATTTTGAACTTGACAATGAAGTATCTATGAAAAACAGTCACAGAAGAAAATCCTGCAATGTTACTCAAGTAATAATCTTCAACAAACACAAGTTCAATTTTGACTCATGTGACCAATTAGTCACAACAAGCAAAACTGTATGTCAAGCTCCATTTATTGCTTCACCAGGCAGTAAGTTACTGAATTCTTCTCTGGCTTCAACGGATAATTTGAATATTTCAAATTTAAATAAATAGTGAGCACTTTTGTAGTGCTAGTTAAAGTAACATAGAAAAATGTTAAGTTTATTACTATTTCTTAATCTTGGAAACCATGATTATGGAGAGCACATTCAAGCTCTGTCAAACCAATATGAATTTAGCTGACATCCCTCCTTTTATATTTGCCAATATGTACGGCAAGAGTTGTATCGTACAATCACTTTCTGAGAGAACCTGATTTTTAACCAGAATGTTGAGAAAAATATCATTAACATCCCTATTCTCATATAGCACTATGATGTTAGCTAAAAATATACCCACCATCACCCTTAATAATGAATGTCAATCATAAATCACATGACAGCAGAATATTATGTGTCTGTTAACTTGGAATATATCAGTAAAAATAACAACCAAACCATAGAATCATAGGACTGGAAAGGACCTCGAGAGGTCATCCAAGACTAAATACTATCTAAACCAGTGGTTCTTAAACTTTAGCGACCCAAGGACCCCCATTTTGATTTTAAAATTTTCAGGGACCCCCAGTGTCCCCTGCCTCAGCCCTTGCCCTGCCCCCTTCCTGGGGCCATGGCCTTTCCCTGCCCCTTCTCCTACTCACTCCATCCCCCCTCCCTCCTTTGCTCCCTGTCCCTCATCCTCACTCACTTTCACCTAGCTGGGTCAGGGGGTCCGAGTTCAGGAGGGGGTCCAGGCTCTGGGCTAGGGTAGGGAATTGGGGTACAGAAGAGGGTGAGGGGTGCAGCGCTTAACTTGGGATGCTCCTGAAAGTGACTGACATATCCTTCTGGCTGTGGCTCCTAGGCAGAGGGGAAGGGCAAGGGGCCTCCACGCACTGCCCTTGCCTGCAGGCACCATCCCCACAGCTCCCATTGGCCTCAGCTCCCAGCTAATGGGAGCAGAGGAATCAGTGCTCAGGGCAGGGGTGGTGTGTGGAAACACTCTGGCCCCCCTGTCCCAAGGTCTGCAGGGACATGCTTGCTGCTTCCGGGAGTGGTGGGGAGCTAGGACAGGTAAGCCTGTTCCCCAGCGTGCTGAAGGCATGCCTGGGAGGGAGGGGGAGGAGGAGGGAGAAGGAAGGGGGAGAAGTTTCTCACAGGGGCCCACAGACCCCCTGGAATCCTCTAGTTTGAGAAATGTTGATCACTGACAGGTGTTTGTCTAATCGGCTCTTAAAGATCTCCAGGGATGGAGATTCCACAACCTCGTCAGGCTATTTATTCCTGGGCTACAAAACCTATCCTTATTCCAGTGTTTAACCACCCTGATAGTTAGGAGTTTTTCCTAATGTCCAACCTAAACATTCCTTGCTGCAATTTAAGCCCACTGCTTCTTGTCCTACCCTCACAAGTTAAGAACAACAATTTTTCTCCTTCCTTCTTGTAATAACCTTTTACGTACTTGAAAACTGTTATAATGTCTTTTCTCAATCTTCTCTTTTCCAGACTAAACACACACTAATATTTTCAATTTTCCATCGTAGGTCATGTTTTCTAGACCTTTAATCATTTTTGTTGCTCTTCTCTGGACTTTCTCCAATCTTTCCTGAAATGTGGTGCCCAGAATTGGACACAATACTCAAGCTGAGGCCTAATGAGCATGAGTAGAGCAGAAGAATTACTTCTCATGTCTTGCTTACAACACTCCTGCTAATACATCCCAAAATAATGTTTGATTTTTTTGCAACAGTGTTAAACTGATGATTGATATATAGCTTGTAATCTACTATGACCCCCGGACTCCTTTTCTAGGCAGTCATTTCCAATTTTATATGCATGCAACTGATTGTTCCTTCCTAAATGGAGTACTTTGCATTTGTCTTTACTGAATGTCATCCCATTTATTTCAGACCATTTCGCCAGTTTGTCCAGATCATTCTGAATTTTAATTCTATCTTCCAAAGCACTTGCAACCCTTCCCAGCTTGGTATCATCCACAAACTTTATAAGTGTATTTTCTCTGCCATTATCTAAATCACTGATGAAGATATTGAACAGAACCAAACTCAGAACTGATCTCTGCAGGACCCCACTCATTACACCCTTCCAAGCTTGACTGTGAACCACTGATAACTACTTTCTGGGAACAATTTTCTAGCCAGTTATGTACCCACCTTATAGTAGCTCCATCTAGGTTGTATTTCCCTAGTTTGTTTTTGAGAAGGTCAGTGAGACAGTATCAAAAGGCTTACTAAAGTCAAGACAGACCACATCTACTACTTCCTCCTATCCACAAGGATTGTTACCTGTTAAAGAAAGGTATTAGGTTGGTTTGATATGATTTGTTCTTGACAAATCTATGCTGCCACTTAGCACCTTCCAGGTGTTTGCAAAATTATTGTTCTATTATCTTTCCAGGTACTGAAGGTAAAATGACTGGTCTGTAATTCGCTGGTTATCCTTATTTCCCTTTTTATAGATTAGGAGGGGCAAGTAGAAAGACAGAAAAGACAGACCAGACAGACAAGACAACTGCACAAGTTGTCAGCACAAAAATAATATACTGATCATGGAAAACCAAAATGCAATCCAACAGGCACACTATTTGAAAAGTAAAGCGTCTGAGGAAAGGCAACACAAAAAAAAATGTTTTAATGCAAGCCAAAGCAGCAAGGGTATACAGGACTTTTGCAGTTATATCTGGAGAGGAAAGTGTCGTGTGATGCTGACCTCACTAGCAGCTCCATTTACACTTCACACTGGCTCCATTACCCACTGATCTGATAAACAGAAGGAAACTGAACCAAATTAGAATTTTACAGTGGCAGAAAATTGATATTTCAGTTTGAAAAAATCTGGGATTTAGATCAGCACAAAAACAGAAGGAGAAGCAGCAGCCACTCAGCACAGATAAGAAACAAAATGGTACCAGCAACAGTGTATCCTCAGACACATACTAGTAAAATAGAAAATCACCATTTGGCAGCCAGAATTATGAGAAATTACACAGAACCTTTCCATAGCAATGGGAGAAATATATTAAAGTTTCCAATCATGTCTGTATTCGGTCCTGGGAGAGTTTTCTAGTAAGTTGAAAGACATGAGAATCAGGGTCAATAGACCAGTACATATGACCAATACTAACAAAGAAAACTAAACCAGAACATGCAAATAGATCACTAGCTCTGCAAAAGAAGCTACAATAGCTAGAAGAAGATACCAAAACAGGGATGGATGACAAATATTTAAATAAGAGATTTTCAGATTCATAGATTCCAGAAGGGATCACTGTGATCATCCAGTCTGACCTCCTATATAACACAAGCCATAGAATATCCCAAAATAATTTCTAGAGCACATCTTTGAAAAAAAAAATACAAACTTGATTTTAAAATATTCAGTAATGGAGAATCTACCATGACCCTTGGTAAACTGTTCCAATAGTTAATTACTCTCACTGTTAAAAATTTACACCTTCTTTCCAGCCTGAATCGTCTACCTTCAACTTCCAGCCATTGGATCATGTTATACCTTTCTTTGCTAGATTGCCATTATTAATCAGGCCATCCCTTAACATTCTCTTTGTTAAGCTAAACAGATTTATCTCCTATAGCCTATCATTATAAGGCACGTTTTCAAGTTCTTTAATCAGTCACAGAGCTCTCTGAGCCCTCTCCAATTTAGCAACATCTTTCTTGAATTGCTTCAAATATTTTAACCATTGTCCTTTCCCAAGGGCCTTAACATAGGGCAGGGAGGAGATCCACTGTGTGCTTGCCAGGGAAAAAAAAAAACAGTGGAGTAGCTGGGAGGATTACAACAAAGGGATTTTGCTAATTGTAATTTCAGAGCATCCAGTCCTTGCTCTCCAAGGCCAGGTCTACACTACCTGCTGGATTGGTGGGTAGCGATCGATCTTTGGGAGGGTCAATTTATCGAATCTAGTCTAGAGGCAATAAATCGATCCCTGAGTGCTCTCCCGTTGACTCTGGTACTCTACCACCACAAGGGGCACAGGCAGAGTCAATGGGGAAGCGGCAGCAGTTGACTCAGCACTGTGAAGACGCTGCAGTAAGTCGTCCTAAATACAGTATGTCAACCTCAGCTATGCTATTTCCGTAGCTGAAGTTGTGTATCTTAGATCAATCCCCCCCACTCACCAAGTGTAGACCACGGATAAGTCTTAAAGGTAGCCTGTAAACACAATGAACATTTCATTGCCTTTAACAACATATGATGAGTTCCCCTACTAGCCAGAATAAGAACATATTAACAAGTGAAAATTCACTTTTCCTTTGTGCTTTTAGTCCCAAAATGTCCATCTTTCTCTGAGGGCTATTTGTTATGATGCCCCAGCATGCACCATGCTGGTGACATCACAGCTTTCACAATATCCCACTGTGGTTTGCAGCGAGTTTGCATACTTTTGTAAACACTTTCAGTACATTATACACACACAACTGATTACCGTTCAGAACTCAGCATCTCTTCTTTATTCACAATGACACAAACTTAGGTCTGGACTTCCTCCTGAGTTGGCAGCTCTTAAGCATTCTCTATTCTTGTCTTTTCCCCCTAGCTTTTCTTTCTTTTTTTACCCATCAGGTGGAATCAATGAGATCCACTTGGTCTTGCTGTCAAACCATAGTGGGGGAAATTACTGTCTAGAATGCAGTTGCAAGTGTGAATTCACATAACACATCTGAACTGACTTAGGGGGCTAAAAGTCTCATTGACATACACCATTCAGCTGGAAGGACAAGGTAATAAAAAACAGTGCTTTAGGAAATGAAAGTTTTAGACTTCAGACAAAACTTATTTCAAGGGCATTGGGTGAATGCAAATACTGTAAAAATTATTAGTTTGAGAAAAATGTTATATCCCAAAGCTGTACTATTTTAAAAGTGATATGACAGTAATTTCACAAAACAACTAAATTCCTCCAGCAAGACAGCAACCAAGATGAATTCATTACCAGAAATGCTTCCGTAAATGCTGACCCTGCCAAATTGCCTTCCAAGGGATTACACATTAATTTTTAAAATCAATAAAACTAGTTTCCTTACTTGCAATTTTGTCTTCTGTGAATGCCAATCCACTGTTCCATCAGGCTTGGAACTGCTGGGTTTTCCATCTTTTTCACATCTCTATGCAGGCTAGAGGTTCCTCTTTTCTCCCCTCCCAGTGCAATCTGCCTAGCAGCACCCTCTACAGGAACAGGGTTAAATTGCACAACTTTTCTTCCCCAGGCCATACTGCCAAAGCTAAGAAGAATGCAGGGGGTGGAAAGGGGACCTCTAGAAATAAATCAAACCAGTTAGATGCTGAACTGTTTTCTGCACGGAAAAAAATGGGGTTGGGGAAGCAAGAAATAAAAACAGGTTTGTAAGAACCAGAAGATAAGGATCTATTACCCTCTCCATACAGCCATACAGAAATTGCTTAATAATACCCAGGGTGAAACAGAGCAGGGAATTTCCATTCAGAGAAGATAGAATTACAGGTAAGGAAATCAATTCTCTTGTTCTCTGACCAACATGGGAACTCCTCCATTATTTCACAAGGCTGGAACTGCTGGGAAGCAACAGGCAGGAAAAAAAACTTCTAACAATGGGGAAGGAAAAGCAAAAGTGTCCAGAATAGAAACATCATAATATCAAATCTAATAGTGTCGAGTAAAATTTTTAACAGAGGATCTTTACTGAAGAGCACCACATGAGACTGAAGAACTCCATGTCCAAAGGTGGCATCAGATGAAGAAATCTTGTCAGTTTTGTAGCGTTTTGTGAATGAAAGTAACTATCCACCCAGCAAATTCCATTACAGATTGCTTTGTTTTTCTGTTCACAAAATAACTGTAACCTTGGTGGAGTCAGCAACTATACTTTCAAAATTATCTCAATTAGAATATGATTTATTCCACCTACAGAATTTTGAGACTCTGCACCCCTTTTTAGGTTCCACAATAAAATCTTGGATTTCGTCCATAGTATTATCAACGTTGTTCCAAGTACTGGATGATCCAGTCAATGAGGCCAACTACCACGTTGAACAATTGCGCCTTCATAAGTATATCATCTTGTCAGTAGTAGATCTAGATACTTTCTTTTCTCAAGATGACCATCAAGGTAGCTTTTAACTTTAGAACACTCAAGCAATAGGTGACAGACTAGAGGGCATTTCCTGAATCAGATAAAGGTGATTCCTGATTGAAATGCATAGACACTCATGGCAGTAGGGATGCACTGGGGAGAGGGCAAAATTTTTTGGATCAGTAGAACTACGACCTCCATCATAAAAGTTTTGCACGTGAAGACAGCCAAATCCAGAGTCCGACAAGATCATCCAGATCCATTTACATCACCATGAAGCACATGGAACCCTCTCTCTTTTGATGAGACAGGATCATGGATCTAAGGCATAAGTTCTCAACATGGAGGTTTCTAACACACCCCTATACTTCATGACTAGGTGGGAGAGGAGTCCCACAACTTTTCTCTGCTGTAACATTAGGTTGCTGAATGTAAAATGTTGAGAACTGCTCCAGAGAAAAGGTTGTTCACTACACAGTTCAGAAAGCCTTGTCTTTTCGTTTAGTCTTAAAGGAAGAGGAGACAAAAGTTTCAAGATGGAGTGGTTCTTAAAAGACTATGAGAAGCCTTGTGTAATGTCACCAATAACAAGATTCTTAAACAAGTCACAGGAAAATGAATATAATCTTAATAGAACACATATTCCCTTTAGTCTCCCTTGATTTCTGAGAGCACCAGAGGATTCAGGAGATACACAGAGCTATTTTGAACCAGCATCACATGTACCATGGCAACACAAAGAAATGGAAGATTAAAGGTCCTATTTCAATCCTTGTAGATAACTCAAATAGGGGATGTCAGAGTTCAGGACAACCCAGTGATCCAGCAAGGGCACCCATTCTCAGTGTCCAGCTCCCCAGCTGTTGCCTTTCTTGGGTTTAGAGCCATGTTTCATTCTCTTCTGACTGGGGCATTTCCAGGCTGCACAGTTCCCTGCCTTCATGGTGGTAATCCCGGCAGAGACAGGCTGCCCTAGGTCTAGATACACAGTGCAAGCCTATTTTAGTCCTAGCGCTACAGAGAAATCATTATAAACAATAAAATAAACCTATATGCATGCTAGTAAGCTTACCAACGATCAAGAGATCACCCCAATTCTAACATGGGCTCTGGTAGGAGCAGTCCTTCAATGCTTCACAAAGGGAGTCTCTTCTATGGTCACAAATTCATAACAGTCTCTGTTCAGAACTAGTAAACAGTTTTATGGGCCCCAGTAAGCCAAGACCTTTCAATCCTTCTTTTATGATTGAGACCCTCTGTGGATCAGGGTTCCTGTCTGTTTGATGGATAAGGCGGCCCTGATCCACTTTAAAATGAGGCTATTCATCCAAAAACCCCTTCTTTGGCTGTTGGTCCCTGGAGAATCCGTTTTGAACTAGTATAAGTGCACCTCTCCAGGGGGATAGGTTCAAAGGGCTGATAACGGAGAAATTACATTAGCACCTCCCTCCTACTAGAGAAGCTACATACAACTCCATAACACATACACAACTGGATTTTAATACAATGGACCCTAATCCAATAAATTTTAATTTAATTCAATAAAGTTTATTTTAATTCCACAAGGTTTGTCCAGGATATTAACGATTAATATCTGGCTAATTTTGGTTTCTACATCTTGTGAGTGCATTTCAAAGAATCTCTGTAATCAAAATACTTTAAAAGTCAATCACAGGCTTAACATTTTATCCATTTATTCCTGAATAATAAAGTCACATGAATTCTCTTTTCTTTACAATCTGTTGTTTCATTAAGAAAAAAGTCACAAAAGGTTATGAAATTGTTATCATTTATTGAACTTCAAAATGCTGCACCACTGAGCTTTATTATGCATAGTGCTTGATACTAAAATCAATAAAACCCCATTTGCATTTTGCCTGGAGGGCAAAAACAACCCTAGTATTTATTTCCCAATTCTGGAGGGCTTTGGTGGCATTGTAACCATGCTTTTTTATGGAACAATGACAAAAATGTTAATAAATATGACTTCGTTCCCTGTTTACGAACCAATCTGCTAGGTACATGCTTAACTTTATGTACTGGCTATGTCTACTCTTGGAGCTAGGGCTATGATTTCCAGCTTGTGAAGACACTTGCAATAGCTCTCTTTGAGCTATGGTAGGCACAGCACAGTGGTGACTAGCAGCACATGGTAGCCACATCAAATACATACCACACATGATAGCCACACCAAGTACATACTAATTTGGTCCAGGCAGATTTGTAACTGGGGTAACTAGCCCGTGCCACCACTCTGCATTGTGTTACAAAGCCACACTACTATTTATAGTATGCTAACACCATCAGAGTTAGATCGAGTACATCTGCAAGCTGGAAATTGCACCCCTATCTGCAACTGCAGATGTGGCCACTGTGAGTAGGTCCCCTGAACTCAATGGAACTTCTACATATGTTATCCTTTACTGAATTGGGGCCTTATTTATTTAGGGATAGGAAAATGCTTGATAAACAAACACTATTTTCTATTTGGTTTTACTATTGTATTATGATTTTGGTTTAGTCTGAATAGATACTCATGGTGTACATAATACCACATAGTATGTTTCTAGTTTCTTGTATAGCTAATTAGTATTACAATTCTAAAAGCACAATGAGCTTTCTGGAACTTTTTTTTCTGGAACATTCCAAATGTCAAAACTTACACCTATTAGAAGTTTCTTTGGGGTTTTGACTTGTTTGGGTTTTTTTAAATCCTCAAACTGCAACAAGCAATTTCCATTATTTACACTATGTGCTCATATCTATTTAACACTGGGCTGGAGCACAGATTCTCAAATCTAAAAGCTTGGGTAGGCCTACGAGCCCCAGCTCCAATGTCCACACTGCTATTTTTAGCAATTAGCTCCAGTCCAGCTACCATGAATCTGTCTACCCAGGCTGGGAGGCTTGCTCCCACTGCTGTATAGACACATCCTTTATTAGCAACAGATGAATAATATAAAACCACACAATGTACTTGCCCCCCAAACCCTCTCTGAACAGATCCCTTTATGCAAAAATTAATATGCAACATGCATCGTGTCTCAGCCGAGATTACTAAATAGTTTAAGACCTCAGTCAAGTGCTCAAATGTTCTCTGACCTGCAGATATTAGGGCCTGTTGCAACAGAGAAGAGACTCCCCAATGAGAAGTTAGGAGACAGTCAAAACAACGTTGGAGTGGAGATCTTTAATTAAAGTTAGTATGTTGTCTACATTCTAACTTTTCTTGACAGATACTATAATTTGTAGTATCACTTAGAAGTACGATAATTGTTCATAATTTAATTATCATTTTATTTTGGCAATCCTGAATATAATTCAGTGTTGGCTCTTATTCAGGAAAACAGGATTTGAAGGGATCTCTTGGGTCATCAAGCCCAGTCTGCTGCTACTAATGGCAACCCTGACCATTGTAATCCCATTCACAAACTTATCAAGCTCCATCTTAAGAGCAATTAGATTTGTTGTCTGCACTACTCCTATTGGAAGGCTATTCCAGAATATCACTCTTCTGGTGGTTACTAATCTTCTTCTAATTTCCAGCCTAAATTTATTTATGGCCAGTTTATACCCATTTCTTCTGGTGTCCACATTGTACTTTGTGCATTGTAAAATAGCTCTTTTTCCTCCCTGGTGTTTACCCCACCAGCGTATTTATAGTGGCCAATCATATTCCCTCTCAGTCTTTGTTGCGTGAGGCTAAGCAAGCTAAGCTCTTTCAGTCTCCTCTCGTAAGGCTTCTTATGCCCCTGATCATCCCAGTAGCCTTTTTCTAAACCTGTTCTAGTTTGAATTAATCTTTCTTAAACATTATTGATCAGAAGCATACAAAAGATTCCATATGAGTTCTTACCAACGCCTTGTACCATGGCATGAATTCTTCTCTCTCTCCACTGGAAATACCTTGCCTGATATATCAGAGGATCTCACTGCCTTTTTTATGGCCACACCACATAAGTGCCTAAGTCATACAATAACCAACTAATACACCCATGTCTTTCTCCTACTCCATTATTTCCAACTGCTGAGTCCCTAGTTTCAGAAATTTATTATCTATTAAATGCATGACTTTGTACTTTCTGCTAGTAAATGTATTTCCATTTTCAATAATTCCATTCCTCAAGATTGTTCACTTCTTCATGTATAGTATTTCAATCCTCTTCTGTATTGACAATGGGTATGTCTTCACTACCTGCCGGATCGGCGGGTAGCAATCGATCTTTTAGCAATCGATTTCTTGCATCTCATTAAGACGCAATACATCGATCGCCAGTGGTGCCCCCGTCGACTCCGTAACTCCAGCAAGCCACAAGGCACAAGCTGGAGTCGACGGGGGAGCGCCGCCGCCACAAGGATGGCAGGTAAGTTGGCTGAAGATACTCCGACTTCAGCTACATTATTCACGTAGCTGAACTTGCGTATCTTCAGTCGATCCCCCCCCCACCAGTGAAGACCAGCCCAATGTCTCCAGACTTTATTTCATTAGCAAATTTCATTAATACGCACCTATTTTTGTGCCACGGTCATTAATGAAAATATTAAGTAAGACTGATTCCAAGACCGATCCTTGAGGAGCTCCACTAGTAACCTTTCTCCAGACATATAGTTCTCCTTTCAGCACAATCCTGTCATTTCCCCTTTAGTCAGTTCCTTACCCACTTTACAATTATTGTACTAAGCTTCATATGATACTGTATCAAATGCACACACTCAGCCATGACATGCAGAGCTGCTAGCTACAAGGTCACTGAACACACGCACAGCAACAACAAAAGCCCAGTAAATTAAATTTTTTGACCAGCGACTGGCAAGAGAGTAGAAAAACTGGCCAGGCCAGTTGAAAAACAGCCAGATGGCAACCCTATTTTCCACGTGTCTGCCTAAAATTGGTTGGTCCACAGCCCGGACGGCCTCCTAGCTATGCAGCCTATGCCAAGCATGGAGATTACAGGAGTCTCTCCCAATCTTTCCCTCACCCATCATTTCCTAGTTTAAAGCTCTTCTCGTCAATCATGCCAGGCTTGATCTCAGAAAGTTACTACGCCATGTGTTCAGGATTAGTCTATTAATCAAGAAGAGCCCTCTCTTTCCATGAATGTCCAAAGCCTTCCAAGGATTCATGCTATGAGTTTGTCTTCATGATCCCCAAACTATCTCTGTCATCTCATCCACTGGGACTGGTTTCCTTCCTTCTTGTTGTTCTCCAGTGCAGCCCTCCACTCTCTTTCTCTGCTTTGTCATCATGGGTCATGCTCCTTGTCTAGTAATCTGCCCTGTAGGTCCACTTGTTTGGCAAGGTCAGCAAATCTTGAGCTGTATGTGCAGTCTCCTCTCTCCTTTCCCCCATCATGTCTTTAAATCACCATCTGAACTCCATCATCATCTCTGGATGCATCTCTAGTCCTCAGATCTTCTCTTCCATGAGTTCTCTCAGGTGACATTTCATACATAACTTCTGTCAGAATAACATATATCCTGCAGCTTCTTCATCCAGTCATCCTCTTGGTCTCCTCTCTTCCACAGGTCACGTCCAGTGCTGCCTCAGTAGCCATCACTGTCTTCACTTCCTAGTCCAGGGGTGGGCAAACTTTTTGGCCTGAGGGCCACATTGGGGTTAAAAATTGTGTGGAGGGCCAGGTAGGGAAGCCTGACCCCACTCCTTATCCAACCCCCACCCACTTCCCGCTCCCTGACTGCCCCACTCAGAACCCACGACCCATCCAACCCCGCCCGCTCCTTGTCCCCTGATCGCCCCCTCCCGAGATCCCCTCACCCTAACCACCACCCCCGACCCTACTCCCCATGTAATCCCCCCCAACTTTGTTCCCTGACTACTCCTTCCGAGATCCCCCAACCCTAACAACCACCCCCTGGGACTCCACCCCCCATCGAAGCCCCCTTGCTTTGTTCTCTGACTGCCCCCTCCCGATATCCCCCCCACCCTAACCACCACCAACAACCCTACCCCCCATCTAATCCCCCCCAACTTTGTTCCCTGATTACTCCTTCCGATATCCCCCCACCCTAACCACCACCACCCGGAACCCCACCACCTATCCCACCCTTACCTTAATCAACCGGGTGCTCCTCCACCTGGGCCTGGCCAGGGAGCGCAGGGCCCCGCGGCCCCCTGCACTCGACCTGGCCCCCGGCTGGGGAGCGCGGGGCCGAGCGGCTCCCTGCGCTTCACCCAGCCCCCGTCCAGGGAACATGGGGCCGAGCGGCTCCCTGCGCTCCACCCAGCCGGGGAACGCAGGGCCGAGCAGCTCCCCACACTCCACCCAGCCCCCGGCGGGGAGCATGTGGTCCCACGGCTCCCCGCATGCAACCCAGCCCCCTGCGGGGCGGGTCTGGCTGGGAGTGCGGGGACCTGCGGCAGGCCAGCCAGGCCCTTGGATTGGGAGCGCGGGGCCTCTGGCCCCACGCCTCCGGCCTAAGCTCTCAGGCCGGATGAAAACGAATGGCGGGCCACATGTAGCCTGCGGGCTGTAGTTTGCCCACCCCTGTCCTAGTCCCTAGTCTTAAAAATGAAAGGACAAAAATCCCCCAAACTCCCTCCTACAAAATCCCACACAAACTCCCCTGCTTGCTGTCCTCTGTTCACTAGCTTAATTCTTTTGCCTAGCTCAATCCTGCCCCCTCATTAAGGCTTGGCAGTTATCTGCCCATAATCAGTGCTCAAAGACAGAAAATCTCCAGTGCACACTCATCTGAGAGGCCTCCAGCTCAGTCACAATACACAGCTCCCAAACAGACTATGCAAAATACAAACAGCAAACAATTCACCAAAAAGCAGACCAAAATAAATTCACTTTCCCCCAAGGAAAAAGGACTCACTCCTTCCTTGCTAAAGGCAGGTCTACACTACAGCAGGATCTATGCTATCTATCACTATGCTGTGAGATCGATCTATCAGGGTCGATTTATCAAGTCTAGTCCAGACGTACTAAATAAATCCACAAGTGCTCTCCCGTCAACTCCTGTACTTCATCTCCGTGAGAGGCGCAGACGGTGTCGACAGGGGAACAGTAGCAGTTGATTCACCACTGTGAAGACACCACAGTAAGTTGATCTAAGTACATTGACTTCAGCTATGCTATTCTCATAGCTGAAGTTGCATATCTTAGATGGATCCCCCTCGGTGTAGACCAGGGCTAAGTAAAATCCCTTCCTGACCCCTGTTGGTGGCTGACTGAAACCCTGATGCATGAGCCTTAGAACATAAGACATAAACTGGGAGTGAGCCCCGATGCTGATGAGCCTTGTTCCTCCCTCCCCACCATCACAAGTAACCCCATCCCACCATCACAGTCATAAATTTGTCCAGCTGTCTCTTCAAACTAATTAAGTTGTTTGACCCCACAACCTCTATTGGGATGTTGTTCCAAAACCTCACTCCTTTGATTAGAAACCTTTTTCTAGTTTTCAGTCTGAATTTGTTCATTGCCAGTTTATATCCACTTATTCTTGTGCTAACATTATTCTTTTGATTAAATTACTCTGCACCATCCCTGGTATTTATCTCCCTAATGTATTTATAAAAGTAATCATATCCTCTCTCAGTCTTCTTTTGTAAGATTAAATAAGCCAACCTCTTCTAGTCTCCTCTCATAAGATAGGACCTCTATTTTTCTGATCATCTAGTAGCTCTTCTCTGCACCTGTTTAAGTTTAAATTAATTTTTCTTGAACAGGGTGATCAGAATTGGTTTCCAAACATTACTAGCTTCAAAACACACCATAACAGGGAGTCAGCACTTAGCTCTGGAAAATGTAAAAACTTAAAATAAGGTAATTTGGAGGCAATATAATTAGTTCATTTTGACCTAGGTTGAAAAGAACCAAACTGCAATGTGCAGCATGCTGATCAGTCAGGGATTGGAGATAATCACTGTATCTATGATAGGCATTAAATGTAATTTAGAAATATGCATATGCATATTTGGCTATGTCCAAATGCAAACTTTTCATCTCTAAAGGCATACACACTTCAGAAAAACTATTTATAGCATGTGGTATAAGGTATAGTGTTTTCTCAAAGTAGCTATTACATACATTTCCTACCTGTAGGTACTGAACATTTGCATTCTCTGAAAATATTAAATATATATTCCCACTATCATTCTAGAAGTCTACTGGATAATCTGCAGAATTCACTGACAGATCTGACACTCTTTTGATCGGTTTCCCTACCAATGTGGAAACAGATATGAAAACACAATACACTTCTCAGAATGTAATATTAGATACTGAAGAGTAAGATAGCATTTACTGTTGCAAAACAATAAACAGAATTCTTGGAACTTCTGGCCCAGATAGGAACACATAAAAATACACATTTCTCTACCATGTAAGACTATCACAAAGCATACCTACAAAGAGACAAACAACACTACAACATTTTCAATCAGAGACTAGCCTGCTGTGCTGAAAGCAGCGTTACAAAAAGTGAAGATGGAACTTTCATGAGCCAGTAGGGCTGGAAAGACTAGAAACATACAATCTCCGTGGGGACTTCACGAATGGTATTTCACACAACTGAGCTATGACTCAAAAGCTATATGTGAATGTGACCTCGACAGATTCAAAGAATATGACATTTTTAAAACTGTATGTTGTAACTAGTGGCTCCTTTCATACAAAATAAAACTTCCTGGGGTTCAAATCCCAGCAGGGTATACATAGGGTTTATTTTTCTAGAATAATTAACTGCATTTTTTGCAATATATTGTGTCTTTCAAATGGAGCTTAATAAAAACAGAGATATTGAGTAGCTGTTTAAAAAAAACCCTCTGCACTTTTCATAAGATAGTTAAAAAAAAGCATACCCAACTTCTCAATATACTTGCTCAAGTTTTCTCCCCGATATCCTAGACCCCTACTGTTATGCAGCATGCTGTGTGCTATTCTTGTCACCCACTATGGAAACTTCTACCTCAAAGATGGCTTTACTGCAGTTGTAATATGGGACTATATAATTTTCAAAACAATATAGGAGCCTTTGCTATATAAATGTAAAAGATTACTACTACTGTGTGTGAAGAAAATCATGCTAAAAAGTAGATGCTTTATCATTTTGCTTTTCTTAAACTGATTTGAAGTTTGGAATTTCTAGTTTATTAATAAAATGGCAGAACTAAATGATATTATACCATATATATCTCAAAGATTTCCTATATATTATACCTAAAGAAGCATACATCTATTTTCAAAAGAGCCACGGATAAGCCTAAAACCATTTTCAAGTATTTTACTTGCTAATTTCATGGATTATTAACTCAGGGCAGGGATCATATCTTCAATCTTCCTATATATGCCTATGGCATATAGACAAATGATAGCTAAATAATAATAAGTGACATTTACAAGCTTTTTAGGTAGGACTGTTAAACAAAATGGTCTCACCTCTAATTCATCCCATTTTAGATCGACAACTTTTTGTCCTGCTTTTGGCTGCCAAGTAGGTAACGTCATGGTTGCTCTTGAACGGGGTAAAACCATGTCAGGTTCCAAGGTTGCTGACACTGGCCTGATTTGTCTTGGTGGCAGTGACTCTACCCATCCAGAGACTGGAAGGCTGTGAAATGAGTGTTCACAGTTTGTACCTTCATAGCCTTCATTACAAACACAGAGGTAGCCATCACCGTTACTGCTGCAGTTACCATGGTGACAAGGATTGCTAGCACAAGGATCTGAAACAAACTGAGGAGAAAAAAAACATCTGGGTCAATTACTTCATACAAAAGATTTACTTCTGCATTTTAGAAATGCCATAAAACAGGATTTATTTTTCCAATATTTTGCTTCCACAAAATATATTTATGGGTCAAAATGCATCCCTCAGATAAATTCAATAATTTCAAAGGATTAATATGGTCCATCATTCAGAGGTCAATGAACACAGGTTCATAGATGATAGACTTTCAAAGAAACAGTAGATAAAACAGTCGTGTCATCAGTGTCAAAATTATGTAGTTTGCACCTCTGTGACAGTATTGCTCCTGGGCTCACAACAATCCACTGCTGGGTCTCTGCTTAGGTGGAAAATACAAAAGCATTTTATATGCAGTGGTCTTACTCAGCAACTGGTAAAAGAGATCAGGTGGACAGTCATAGAAAAAGAAAAAAAAATAATAATGAACATTTTTCCATCTGTAGATTTCAAAGCCCTTACAACAAGTGGGACCTAGCACGGGTAAGTTTCCAACTTACATATGAGGAAACTGAAGCACAGGAGGTGAAGTGACTTGCCCAAGGTCACACAATAAGTCACTGATTGAGGTAGGAATTGAAGCCAGACCTCCTCCAGATTTCTATCCTAGCAGCCCAGTCCCCAGATTCCACTGCCTGTTCTGTTAGGTATTGCACCATCAATAGCAGTGAAAGTTTCCTCATAGCATCCCATTGAAGTATTTCAACTCTTAACTGAAGGCAAGTTGAAGTTTGTATGGCACAACTCAGTGATGCTGGCAGACCAAGTACCAGTTCATGCCAAGGACCCAGGCCTCATTGCTGGAAACCAGTCTCATTTATCTCTGAGTTAGCATTATCAAAATAGATATTAGATGTTAAGTCGATAAGAATGTGTTTATTGTTTAGACTTCATAAACCTACTTGATGCTGCATGTATTGATCTCACTTATAACCTCTATAGCCCATAGTTTAAAGCAGCGGTTCTCAAAGTGGAGGTCACAATCCCTCGGGGGAGTCGCTGGGCGCCTCCCGAGGGGTCACGAACCGCTGAGAAGCCCCCGAATTGATTACTTCTGCATTCGGCGGCTTTTCGGTGGACATACCGAGCTCTCCCGACTGTCTGCCGAAGTGCTGCAGAAAGTGGAAGCAATCACTTCAGCTGACAGTCGGGAGCGCTCGGCATGTCCGCCGAAAAGCCACGGCATGCAGAAGTAATCAATTCGGTGGCTTTTCAGCGGACACACATGGGTCGTGCCGAGAAGCCGCTTCTTAAAAAAGGGTTGCGGTTCTCCCAAGTTTGAGAACCGCTGGTTTAAAGTTATATTGAGTGTTTGCGTCATAAACCTCTGTAATCCTGTGACTCACCAAACAGGAAACAAAGCATTAATAAAGGTATAGGACTTGTCTGGTATACAAGATGGCCCACTGAAGACAAATGGGGTATTTTGCAGTATCAAAGGAGAGACCCCCTAGGATTGCACTCCTAACTCCCTCCAAGAAGGAGAGACCTACATAAAGATTCCTAAAAATAAACAAAGAGATTCCCAGTCTGCTTGGCATGGGTTAACCCTGAAAGACATTTTGAATTGACAGATTATTACATCTGTCACCTTTGAAATCACAGATAGAAATTCCTTTGTGTAGATATGCTTTAACCTATAAATAATTCTTATGTCTGTTTCCTAGTTAATAAAACTGTAATTAGTTTATTACAGGACTGGCTACAAGCATTGTCTCTGGTGTGAGATCTAAGGTACAAATTGATCTGGAGTAAGTGACTGGTCTCTTGGAACTGGGAGCAACCTGAATATTGGGTGATCTTTGGTGTAAGTGACTATTTGTCACGTAGTCCTAGGTGGTAAAATAGACTGGAGTGTCCAAGGGTACTGTCTGTAACTCCATTGTAAATCTATTGTAGTACTTTGGGAGTTCACATTTGTTACTGGGTTGGTGAAATCTAATAACAGTACGTACAACCAGTTTGGGGCATTTGCCCTGCTTTTTGACAGTCTCCCCTGAGGTTAGCACTCTTGGTCATGAGCCACTCTAGACACACTCCCTCATTGCTGGAGGCCTCCTTAATCCCAAGGAAGACCTGGCCTTAGTGGGAGACTCTGCCATTGTTGATCTACTTGTAGATCTTTATTAGGCCCTGGTCAGGCTTATCCTTTCTGGAAGCATCGTTTCTACTCTCATCCACAAGGAAAGAAACAGCATAACAATGAAAGGATCCCAAGTCTCCAAACCCAGCTTGACTCCAGAAATAAAAGGAGCAGCAGTGTACAGACTCTGGGGACATATGCATAGATGAAACACATTAGTTTCCACCACATGGTTCCAAATGCATCCCTGTCTTCCCATGTTCTGATCCCAGTGTCACAGACAAGAAGAGAACTTATAAGACTTACTATTGAAGGAGATTTGCCTCAAAGCATCTCTTTGAAATAAGCAACAATGCAAAATACCTCTGGTGTTGTGTCAGACCAAGGACTGATAAATTCAATCACAAACACATTACTGTTAAAATTAAACAATAGACTTCTTTATGCTTTTTCACTGATTCCACTTGTCATCAAAGTTGTGAGAAGACAAATCTTTGGTCATAGTGATTGCCCTGCTGGGGGCAAGACAATATATTGGTAGTCTGTTCTCCTGACTCTCTCATGGGAATGTCCCTATTCTTTACCAGTGTCATACCACCTCCTGATGAAATAAAATGGTTTAATTCTGCATCCCAATCCAGAATCATTCCCCTCAGAACCTGGATTATGGGATACTGACTAACTCTGCCCTACCCTCTTCCGCAGAATTGTGGAAAATCTTATCGATTTGGAAGGTATCTACACTAAAATATTATTCTCAGATTTGGGAAAGGTTTTTGCTAAGGGCAGTAAAAAGCAATCTGCCTCTGCATCCTGTTTCTATATAATATATTTTGGACTATTTGAAGTACACGAAGCCTTTCAATCTCTGTCTACAGCCAACGTGCATCTGTCTGCCATCTCAGCATACCATCCAGTTGATAACTCCACTGTCTTCCGTCAGGGCCTGCAGTAAAGGACGGTGAATTTGCCTTCACTGATCTGTGAGTTTGTCCCGATATACAATCTTAACTTGACAAAGTCAATTAATGTATCCTTTGAGCACTGAAACTTCAATCGCACGAGGGACAAATGTGACCCTAATGAACACTGCTTTCTAGAAAGTTCTTGAACTACAGTGATACCAGGGACGCTGAGGTGATTAGCTAGCTATTTTTTATAGAACATTTTGAATGCGTAATGCATTATACACATTAAGCATTTTTATTATTGTATCCTGCATGAGGGCTGGAAAATCCCAGCTGAAACATGGCACATCAGCACAATCAGCAGGAAACCCACAAAAGAATTGTTTCTGTAACTGCCATATGGAATTACATTTTTACATTTATAGAAAAGTGAAGCAATGAACCTCTGCATGCTTTAAACTAATGCAGCTGGGGTTTTCAGTTGTTTTGAAGTATTTATTGTTTACAATATGCCTGAAACAGGAGCCTCAATGTATCTGGTAGCCTAAACTATCTCAGAGTTCAGCTTGTACCTCTGATTCCACCTCTTGGATATTTTGTTATCTCAAACTGAACATGGCCAGAACCAAACTCCTTATCTCCGCTCCAAAATCTTTTCCATTTGTGGTGAAAGACCACCATATTGAAGCAAAAATAGTATTAATAAATTATTACAACATTCTGTTAGATCATTACAAACTTGTTTGTTCCTACAATTGGACAGCAATAAGCCCCTAGAAGGGGATCTGAACTACTTACTGGTTTAGATGGAGAGCTGGTGCCAGAACAGACCAGAAAGGGTGAAACCATTGCCTCCAGGGAGAAAATCCTGGGGTTTACTCTGATACAAGGGCCAGGACTCTTTAAAGACTGCAGACATGCCTGTCAAGGGGCACTAGCAAGAGGTGGGTGGGTGTGTTGCTATTACAAACTGATTAAAATATTCTTTGATTTCACAGGATTTAGTTAAGTCCTTTGCCCATTTATAAACTACTTGTTATCCTTGATAAACCAAACAAGACTCATCTTCCCTTAAACACATTCTTTTACCCATCTATAAACAGTTATAGTTATCAAAAATATTCTAAGATTGGATTCATAACAATTTTGGGAAATAAGATCTTGGTCTTCATTTACCAAGAAAAAAGTGCCCCAGAGGCATTTAATTCTGTTAAAAGCTCTCGAGTTACAATCTTTTCAGTACATTTCTCTGTGAAGTAACCAGTGTTTAGCATTTGTGTTCTGTTTTGTGTTTTAATATTTGCTTTTCCTTTCTTTTAAAATAAAACAGCCATGGTTAATAACTGTAATTATTTTGCTGGATTTTAACTGTGGTCTCTCCTAAAGTACATAAAAGAATCCCTGAGACTAAAATAGTGGGAGTCACATCTCTGAACAGGCAATAAGAGAAACAAATAGTAAGAGCATTTCTTGTTTCTCTGGAGTACATATTTTTAATAATTTTGGGGAAAAACTACTTGATGCTCAACAATTTCAACTACCGCTTTTACATCACAAAATTTCTTCCTCTTCTATCACTGTCAACTAACAATATCTTCTCCATCCTTCTGGCCAGCAGGCTGGAGCTCCTCTTCCTCTTTTTCCCCCACACACCTGCACTGTTTCTAAACCTTATTACTACTTCTTTCTCAACATCTCCAAGACCCATCCATTTCTCTCTATCCATGTAGCCCTCTCTCTTATTCAGGCCCTCAGTATAGCCAGTCTTAATTATGGCAAATCTTCCTTTCTGGTGTCCCAAACACATTGGCCTCTTCTACCCATATAAAATTCTGTCTCAGAACTCATACTTTCTGTTCATTTGATCACAATTAAACTTAAGCTTCTTCTCACCATCTTCAAACTCTACATAATTCTGACCTTGCTTATTGTCCCCCTTTGTCAAGTTCATGCTTCCCCTATGCATGTCTTGATCTCCTTAATCTCATTCATAAGGCCCTTACCATGTTCACATATAAGTTTCTCTTAAAGACCCAGCTCTGCTGGGCTGCTATAGTAAATCTTGTTGATTTGCATATCAATTTGATCTATTTTGTTCCTTTTCTCAGATATCTGTCCTTAGACTGTGAGCCCCTCAGAGCAGGTACTTTCCTTAATTGTTAGGAAAACACCAAGAGGATACTACTTCAAAACAAACTACTAAACCTCACTGAGGTACTTTTACACAACAGAGATGGGTATACTATTCTAGCACAAAACTGAATTTCCTTTTCTCCTTTGGATCTAGCAGCAGGCTGATCTTGGTTTCCCATAAATCCAAACTCCAACCATACTGATTCAGGATAGATGATTTAATGGGGAGTAAAGTTGTTTAATTTGACTCCCTACTATCCTAGCCTCCCTCACTTCCCAAATCCCTATATGATCATAGGCAAGAACATAAGAATTAGATTAGCTTAGTATCAGAACTCTTCCATCACTTGTACTCCATCCCCAAGGGATTTAAAACAGACATCACTATTCTAGGAAGCAGGCAACATTAAAACACGTGGAAAGAGAACAAACAAGAGTATGTACAATGCAGACTGTTGCACAATGAAGGCATGGAAGCAGCCCATAAATGGGACAACGCAGAAAGAGAAGGGGGAACACAAGAAGAGAAGAGACCACTGAGCCAAGACAGGAGAGGAGAGAGAAATGGACTGATAATGAAGGGACAGAAGGTGAAGACAGATGGTCATGGGTAAAGGAAGAAGAAATAGATTTTACAGAAAAAAAACAATAGCTGAAACCTAGTAGGTGAATTTATTGTTTAACTGTTCAGATGAAAACGTTATAAGATGATTTCAAAGCATTTCCCACACTCTTCAGTCCTATGTTTTTAAAGTGCTTCTCTCAAATTTTTAGTTCCTATATTATTTAGCACCAGGCAGCATCATTGCTACTGCTCTGGGCAATATTAACCGATTACTACCAGAATGGCTATTGAGCTGTAAGAGCATGGGAGGTGTCTGACTGGCAGGGAGCAGATGGCTTATTAAAATGTAAGTCATTGCATTCTGCTTACAGCTGCTCGGGTGGTAACATGTTCGTATTACTCAGTGGAGATGCAATGCTAGTGGGTAGCAGCAACAGCGCTGCCCACACTAAGTAACACTTAAAAACCTAAAATGCTACTTAGTAAGGCAAACTGAAAACATCTGACCAGTGCCTTAAGAGGTACAAGCATCTCCCTCCATGGTTTATTCCTTTTAAAGTAAATTATGTAGAGCCTACCATTTCCCATCTCCTATTGCTCCTCACTTCATCACATGCATTTTGCTTTGCTCTTTGTCTCCTTCTCCCACTCTCACATGTTGATTTCTCCCCCTCCCTCCAACCTACATTTAAAATGACATGTCTCTTTCTGTATGCAGCAGTGTTGTAGCTGTGTTGATCCCAGGATATTAGAGACACAAGGTAAGTGAAGTAATATCTTTCATTGGACCAACTTCTATTGGTAAGACACGCTTTCAATCTTACTTTGACCTCTTCTTCCTGAAGAAGAGCTATGTGGAAAATCTTAAGCTTGTCTCTCTCACCAACAGAAGCTGGTCAAAGAAAGGGTATTACCTCACCCACCTTAACCCTCTTCCTGTTTATACAACTTCCTTGCTCTCCTTCAAATTGATCCCCTAAGCCCACTTCTTTCACCTTTCTTTCTATCACTCTCTCCCATCCCTGTGCTATCTATTCTTACCCTATCTCAGGGTATTTATGGAAATACCAGTTATCTATAAGTGAATTATACAAAAAGACATTGTACCAGATCCTGAGCTGCTGTAGTTTGTTACAGATCAACTAAAACTGAATGAACGATACCAATTTATGCCATCTGACAATCTAGCTCATTTTTTAATTTGTTTTAAGCTTTCTCCACCCCCTCCTTTTATATGTTATATTTATGCTCTATTTTTATCAAATTTGGGCCCTATTCATGCAAATTCTTAAGATTGTGCTTAAATGCTTTGCTACAGATTATAATTTCCCTACATTAACTTTCAATATGTCTGCAATTTGTCGGCAACATGGGAGAGAGATAAGTGAACTGAATGCTAAAAATATCCAGTTTTGTTATATAAATCATAGACTAACAAACAGCAAGTTTTGGGGTTCTAAAAAGAAAATAGGAAATAAACAAAATCAAATCCAAAATCTCAGTCATTTTATTAACATTAATACTACATAGTAACTTAGTAACCAGTGCGGTAATGTAGATGTGATCATCAGAAAGGACATCAAATTATATAATCACATAATGACCATAAAGTTTAAATTTAGTGGATATGCTTACATTCAGCATCTTAACAATGTCAGGTATAATGTGCTATAAAGTTAAATGGTTATTAAGGTGGCCCTCAGGCCAAAAAGTTTGCCCAACCCTGGTTTAAAAGAACCTCCTGATTGCTTCTCCTTTTAGGGTACTGAAGATTTAAAAAACAAAACAAAAATATTTGGGAGAATGAGGGGTGAACAAAGCTCTGTTAAGAAGTCTTTATAAACAATTTTGCATGTTCCATTTGTTGATTTGAGTCTCAAAGAAGCAATATGATCTTCCTGTCAGCAGAGATTGAGACCACTCCTTCCATTCTTCCCCCCATAATTTTAAGTCATCATACACATTTTAAAGACCGTCGTTGAGTAATGAGTATTTAACACCATCCTGATTTAATTTAATCTTCCTAGACACCTTCAAAATGTTTGTTTTGTTACTGACAAGCCTAAAACAGAGACAGTGAAATAATTTCAAATGGTCACAAAGGGCAAAAGATAACATTCTCCTTAGGTCTGTTTACCAATTTACCATACTGTACAGAGAAAATAATCTGCAGTGTTTTGTCATGCACAGCATTTCAGATTACCTTCAGTGATGAATCAAACTATTCTATTTAATCTCAGCCACTTTTTATTTCTTCATATACTACAGAGTAACGATGTTTCTACTACTGGGAGAATTCAGCACCAAAAAACTAAAAATTCTTAAAATATTTTTAAATTTTCCCCTCCCGGAAAGCAGCAACCCCTTGCGGAAGCTCCCAGCTGTTGCTCCTGCCTCTCCCCGCAGGAGACAGCTTGGTGGCTCCAGCACCTGCCACACAGGGAGGGGGTCCAGTCATACCATGTGACTCAAGTGGGGCTGGCAAACCTGGGAACCACAGGCTACCCACTCCGCCCATGCAAGCGCACTGCGAGCTGGGCTCTGCTTGGTCCAGACACCTCTCGTGGTAGCCAACAGCTCTGAAGGCATACTGCTGGAGGACTGAGGAGTACAACCGTTATCAGACATCAGGAGGAAGGTCCAGTGGTGAGGACAAAGAAGGTGTTGGGAAGAGGCAATGGGGAAGTAGCCCAGGGAGTTGTATTTGTCATGCAGCTATTACAGGAGTCACTCTAGACAGCTGCATTCTACAAGGCCTTGGGCTGGAACCCAGAGTAGAGGGTGGGCCCGGGTTGCTCCAAAAACTCCCAATTCCTGATCAGACACGGGAGATGCTGACCAGGACTATGGGTTCCACCAGAGGGGAAGGTCTCTGGCCTGTTCTCTGAACCACTATGTGAGTCAGCAGAGACTGCAGGGATTATTGTTCTTCCTTTTCCCCATGCTGGCCAGTGATGAGGTTAGCTGAGTGAATGGCAGGTTTGAGCCACTGGCAAAAGTGGCCAAACTGAGGGCTGCCATGAATCTCTGAGGCAGACAAATCCGCCAATAAGCGCAGGACCCACCAAGGTGGAGGAGGAACTTTGTCACAACATATATAAAACCTGAATACTTGAGGACTGGTTGCTAACAGCAGTTAGAACTATGTAATCTCACCATTCTAGTGGCACAGAGATATGCACAAAAACAAATGGATTACATTTTTCTTCCATCACACTTTTGATAAGTGTCTCATGTGAAAAGTAAGATTCTTAATAAAATAATTTATTTACACTAGTAGTTTCAAATGTTCTGGTTTTCTCTCAGCTAATTAATTTTGCAATTTATCTCTCTTCCAACGAGCAGACTAGAACAGTGGTGCTCCATAGAAATTCTATGCTAGCCACACTTGTGGTTTTGAATTTTTCTTATCGCCACATTATAAAGGATTAAAAAAACAAACATACTATAAATGACATTTCAAATTATTTTTTATGAATATAAAAAAAAAGTAGATATTACTGTAACCCTTCTGCCCATCAGAGTTGGCAGCAACAAGGGCCGGGTTCAGTATCCAGGGGTTCCATTCCAAAAACACAATACAAAACAGGCTCGAGCCCCCACCCAGTGACCTGGGACAACCATATACCACCCCTCTTGGGCATGTCTCAGAGACATACTTCCCCTCTCGCAAGCACAGAGTCTGAGTGTAACAAAAGCCTTTTAATAACAGAGAGGAACAATGTGGCATTATATAGGGGAAACGCCACAAACAGGATTAATAAAAATAAACCATGAACCAGAAGCCCCCCTCCCAGCAGATAGGCTGTGTCCATCCCTTTGGCTCTTGAATCCCACAACCCCAAAAAATCACCCAATAGTCCCAAAAGTTCAACAGCCCAAGAGTCTCTGTTCCTGGTCAGTGCAGAGTTCAAAAGTCAACCTGCAGAGTCTTACCTCCCAGCCTGGGTGGAAGTGGAGGGTAGGGCAAAGGGCACCTTATGTGGTCCGAGGCTGACTGCGCCACCTCTCCGTGGGGTTCCACTGCAGCCCTCACCTTAAGTCGCTCTGCTCCGCCGGCCGTCCCACGAACTGTTCTGCTCTGCCAATCAATCCGCTAGCTGCTCTGCCAGCCAGCACTCGAACTGCTCTGCCACACCAGCCACTCCGCCAGCAGCACAAACTGCTCCACTAGCTGTCCTGCTAGCCGACACTCGAACTGCTCTGCGGCGCCAGTCACAAACCGCGCCCAGGACTGCTCGACTGAGTCCGCTGCTCCGCTCTGCTAGCCACACGAACTGCTTGGTGCCACCAACATGCCTTTAACCCCCCCTACTTAACACAGTGCTCGGTGGTTTCAGCTCTTAAGTGATTTCAGCTCTTAGTAGCAGGGGGGACCTTAGCGGAGGTGCACCAGTGGACCCAAAGTGAATTCAGCTTAGCAGGCTGAATCTAGACTCCTAATAGAATCAAAAATTAGCTCTGACATTCCACAGTGGAGAGAGGCAAGGTGCAATAAGCCTGTAGGGCCCTTAGACAAGGCCCTCACCAAAAGATATAGGGACCCGCCCATAGCCTCTCTCAAACTCAGTGAGTTTTGAACGCCTGCCCCTTGCCCAGTGAGTGCAACCTAGATGATGGTGAGTCCCTCCATCATAACAAAGTAGTACATAACAAGTACATGTCCACAGTCCTTGATTCACATAATCAGGGTAACAACACTTTGTCATTTTTTGCCCCAATAATGGAGAAACTGGGAGACCCACAGCAGCCGACATGACCATTTGGGCTGCTGTGAGCTCAGAGTAGTGCGGTGGGTGTGCCTATGCAAATAAGATCAGCCCCAAAGTTCTTTTCCATAACTCACTGCAATTCCTGCAATTCACCACCAGATGTCAGGGTAGAGCTCATCCTGACACTGCTTACATTACCAAAAAAATATTAATAGGTACTACTAACACAAAATTACTTCAGTGTGACAGTTTGCATTCTTTTTCTTGTACCATAACCATATCCTAGCCACGTTAACTAGCTGAATATCAAAGCACGCAACCTGTCTTCCAGTACTGCTGTCTTCAATATACCAAAGCATTGCTCATGCATTAGCCGCAATTCAATAGCCTATTCGCCACATATGGCTAGTGGCGAACATATTGGACAAGGCTGCACTAGAACATCAAGAGTCCACAAAACAGGCAAAGTAGAAATCAAGATTCCTCTAGGTCTCTCAGAATATTTGTTCTGAGGATCAGGGTTAAAAGGCCCATATTGCATTCAGTTTTTCTGCTGGGCAGACAAAGAGTTAACGTCATTTTGCAATTCCAAAAAGTCAGGCAAGGACAAAGTGCCTTTTGGTGCAGCTGCTTTTGATATTATTGTGATTTCCTCACTGTCCCTCCAAATTAGTGGCAATAATTTTATCTATCCTAGGAGAGAGCTTCTTGAACAAGGAGGTACAGTGGCACCAAAACAGATAACTTTGACAACATTTTGTAAAGCCAGAAAATAAAATAAAACCCACAACCCCAAAAATGAGAGCTGATTAGTGAGAGTGTTTACTAATAGTAATTTGTTGTTGTTATCATTATTAAAATCTTTAACGTTCACAACTTGGCCTGAAACAGTGTTATGCTGTGAAAAGGGGGAAGGGGTGGCAAGTCTCACACCTGCCACAGTCATTGATGAATTAGTTAGACAGCACACTGATTGCCTGTTGTGACAAAGCTTTGTCCTTATCTTCGTGGATTCTGCATTTCCTGGCGGATTTCACTAGCCTCAGAGGCTTACTGTGACCATCCAAGTGGCCCTTCTCTCTCTAGAGACCAGGTCACAGACTATTGAGCCATTTTCATCATAAGCCAGTGAGGAGAAGCTATCCTTCCTGGCACAGTCTCGATTGTCTCCCAATCTCAGTGATTAATTAGGGAAGATAGAAATGGGGGAGACCGGGTCTGCCCTCTACTCCGAGCTCCAGCCCAGGGATCCTAATAGTATCAGCTAAGATGGCTGACCTTTTAGCCACAAAACATAATACAATTCCCTGGGCTACTTCCCCACAGCAGTCCCCACTTCTTCAAACTCCACTTCACCCTTACCTCAGGGCCTCCTTCCTTGCGTATGGTATGTCTATTACTCAGTCTCACCAACAGCACAACTTCTTCCCACAGCTCCTGACATCCACACCCACCTGACTAACTGGAAGGCTTTTAAATGGTTTCAGCCAGTCCCTAATTGGCTTCAGGTGTCTCAATCAGGCTAGCTGTTTCTACTGATTTCTAGAAGGTTCCAGCGGTACCAGGGATTTGTTTAGCTTGAGACTCACATATCTGTTCTTCAGCACTTTCCTACCGCCATCTGGCCTTGCCCCATCACACTATACTAAAGATAACAAAGTTAGTCTATGCACCAGTGAAATGCCAATAATCCGCAGAGAGAGAAAAAATGGATGCAAAGTGTGCTATTTAATTATCTGCGTCTGCATCTTTTAGTGATCATCTGGCTGTCAGTTTTCATAATTTACTCATTGTATATATTGGTACAGACAGCAGTTGCAGTACCTAACTGACAAAGCAGAGCTAAAAATTGCAAGATTTATTTCAGCCAATTAATATTTCATATGCCTGCACCACTGTAATTTTCAATATATTCTTCACTGTAAAGTTTTCAGACAGATGCACACCAAGGTGACCTTGATATTGCAATTATAGTTTTTCCAGAGCAGACAGGACATTAATACAGCTACAATACAAATACTGAGCCTATTAAGAATCACATTCAGATATGCAGACTGGATTCTCTGTCAATTACTAGTCAATTCATTTCTAAGATTTTATTTTAGTGTGCATCCAGTGATATGGAATGCTGCAGTTTATCCTATGCTAGACAGTCATTTAAACAAGTAAACTGTGGTGAGACAAATCTGTTGTATTTTTATGCATACTCCAGTTCATCACCTTTTGGAATTTTCTATTTTTTCTGCATAAAGATAGTCAACAGAACTTCCAGAGAGGTTTTTTTTTTTTTTAAAAGGAGAAGTCTACAAGGCAGACTGTAAATGACCTGCTCCAGTGCTATGAAAAAGCTGCCCTCCAGCAGAGACAGGTTTAGCACAATCCTATTAGATAATCCAGGGCAAAGCTACCTTTCAGTTCACTTTATAGATATGCTGCCTACTACCACGAACAACAAAAAGCCAGTTTGTCTCTTGGCTGCAGTAACATACAGCGCACACACAGCAAGACCAACCATCAGAACAAATTTTCCTTGCTGCTTATGCACACTCTATCTACTGTCTGCCAACTTGTTAGCAGACTGTAGCTGCCACCAAAATTTCAAAGAGTATTCTCTAAACTGCTGCTGGAGCCCTGGGGTAGCAGCAGCAGCCAAGGGCTCCAGCGGCAATTTAAAGGGCCAGCTGCTGCTACCACAGCAGACCCCCGGGGGCTCTGGCAGCGATTTAAAAGGGCCCGGGGTAGTAACGGCAGCTAGGAGCCCTGGGCCCTTTAAATCACCGCTGGAGCCCCACAACCAGTACCCCAGGGCTCCGGCAGTGGGACTTTGGTGGCAGTTTAAAAGACCCGGGGCTCCAACCGCTGTTGGGAGTCACAGGCCCTTTAAATTGCTGCCTGAGGAAACCAGTCCCCGGTACGGTGCACCAGGTCTTGCCAGTACGCGGTACCGGGGCTTACTTGCACTTCTGCTTAAATGTCAACAGTTTAAAAAAAATGTGTAAGGCTACTTGCTGGAACTACCATATTTTTCCTGTGAACTACTCTAAAGTATTACTGTACAGTTGATGTTCATAAATTTCAAGAGGAACAAATGGAAACAGATTTAAATCTTCCACCTATCAGTGGTGCTACAGATTATCTAAGATGTGATCTCTTGAAGAAATGGATAAGTTATGTTCCAGCTATTATTTAAACTTAGCCAGATGCCATCCTTCACACCTTGAAATCTTGAATCCCATTCAATTAGACTATTAAATATTAGCATAAAGCAGGAAATGAAAGAAAGTAAGACAGAGAACAGATACAAAAATATAGATACTCCAAATAGTACACAAGCAAGAATTTTTAGACATTAAGCACATCAATCCAAATACTTTGGTTCTGTTTTGAGGAAAGACTGTCTTGTATTTAAGGCACTGGACAGGGACTCTGAAGACCAGTGTTCAACTTCTGACTCAGCCACAGACCTCCTATGGGATCTTACACAAATCAAAATCTCTCCGTGCTTCAGTTCCTTTTCTGTTAAATAGGAAATATTTGATGTACCCTTCTTCCACCTTTATTAGTCTTGTCTATTTAGATTGTAAGAGATTCAGGGCGGAAGCCATCTCTTACTATGTGTTTGTATGGTGCTCATGTCCTGATAGGAGTCTCTAGGTGCTACTGAAATACAAAAAGAATAGCAGCAATGCAATCTTAGTATAGGAAAGCACAATCTGTACCTTCCTTTGAATGGCACACAAATATTGAGCACTCAGGAAATACAGAAATTCCAAGTCCTTGGAATAAAAAGTTCATTCTAGAGATGTTTTTAAGTTACCATGTTTTAAATTAATGGTGTGTGACAATCAAAGAATATGAACATATAAAGTTTTCATGGTATGCTCTTAACTGAAATAGCAAGTAACTGAAAAAAATCAGTAATGATTGGAGAGCATACAAATTGTTTAGCTGTCATTGAATGCAACAGACATAGGAAGAACAGCTACCACAAATCAAGTATGGAAGGTTTAGGAGTGAGATAGGAAATACAGGTATGATTCTCTTTGTAGCTCAAGATATAAAAGAATATACAAATTAATAGTACACCACCACCACACAGCATACACAGAACTATACCAAGAAATGCAGAGGCAACAAATGACTGCATGTCTCAGATTTCTTTACATAGATTGTTTAAGATGGTCCTGTAGGGCTTAAGTACAAATAGTATGACTTGGTGTGCCTCTTAGGAGCTACAGCGCTAAAAATAGTTGTGTAGATATTGAAGCTTGGGCCCAGTAGGGTGGTGGGCTTCAGAGCCTAAGCTCCAGCTGAGCCATAACTTAAAAGTATAGTTTACACATCTATTTTTAGCAATATAGAGCGAGGCCAAGTCCGTTGGGCTACAGTAAGGGGCCTGCTGCTGCAAGCTGCCACGGACTATGTAGACAGTGTGCCAGAGACACTCCTTGGCGGAGACTGCCATGCTCCTGGCAAATAACTGTTACCTCAGCCCTGATAAACTCACTACACCAAACACATTGTACAGGATATTTATCTTTAAAGAGTATCATGTAAGGTATCCACAAAAAGCTGATTGTGCCTAGTGCCAGCTCTGAGCCGTGGGATGGAGCATGCTCAGTTGCTCTGAAGGGAAGACACATGTGTTGTCCATATGCCGGGGCTGTTAAGGACTGCAGCATGCCAGGTACAAATGGCATCTTTGGAAAATTAAGCTGCCAAACTCAAATAAATCTCTACTGAGCACCTGCAAACCGTTTTTTGGGGGGGCTTATGACCTGACAAAATTTGAATTTTTTTTCCATAGGAATAGCAACAGGCACATTTCTGACATCCAGGGAACCCCGTCAAAGATCAAGTTCGTGCTCCCAAGTATGGAAGAACTAAGAACTTCAATGAAAGTTTGTAACGATACTTTGCAAAAAGGCTTTTTTGTAATGTATTTTTCCCTAATCTCATTCTAGGAGCAGCTCAGCCATTTTAGTTGAAACTTTTCCAAAAGATTCAGCCTGAGGCAAACAACCAGCATGCAAAGTTTCAGCCCAAATGGGTTAAGTTTGGCAAAGTTATAAACAACTCAAAATATACTTTTAATAGGAAGTCGCAGGCAACTTCATTTAAAGGCATCACTGCTGATCCACCTATCATATAAAATCTTTTGCATCAGTGAGCAATGAAGTGTTCTAAATCTATTCTCAGAAAACCCACCTACTACTGTCCTCTTGTATTCTAACATGCACAGTTGGTGCAAAGGGAAAGGAAACCTGCCATGACTCCTAATCGGAGGATACCCAAGGTATGGGGGGAATTTGCAGAAGGCATGTGGCTGCCACAGCTGGCTCCTACATCTTCTCTTGCTGAATTCCCTGGAGCAGGGGCCATATTTGAAGTAAGGAAGAATGAGTAGAGGGATTGCCAGGAGCACAAAGGCCTTAGGTGACCATAGGCACAGTATAGAGCAGACCCCCAAGGAACCAGGGCTGGGACCGAGAATCATGGTAATCTGAGAGCATCCCTTTCCCATTCCCAACTCTGCATCCAGGGTAAGATGGATAGGACACATTATATACAACAACCCACTTTAGTTTATACTTATGGAAAATTCAGCACATGCTACAACAGGCAGTTGGAAAGAATAGTTACTTTTCTCTTACAAAACTAATGATAAAATGGCATTATATTAAAATTACAAAATAAGCAACAGCTTCCCAGAAGTAAACATTTACCCTATTATTTTAGTAATTTGGCCCCCATCAATACACAAATCAAATTTAGTAGAGAACAAGAGTCTATTAGATAATTCAGAATATCAATCTCATCTTTAAAATACTGTTAACCAGGAGCACATTGGACTGTTTCCAAGTTACCCTTCCACTCCTATGAGTTTTGAATATGCAGAATAATGAAACTGCCAGTAAATGTAACAAACGGATATAGAACATTTCCTTTACTTCAGTCAAGCAGAAAAAATGCCTGAAGAAATTTTCTGTTTAATTGAGATCCAAAGCATGACTGCCTAAATCTATTCGAGAAACCAGCAAATACAGCAAAGCCACTTTTTAAAAGCATCACAGATTTTAAATTAGTCTCTACTATTTTTGTCCACTTTTTTCCTTTATATTGCAAGAATAAGCTAGCCTGTGTCCAAAACCTTGCAAATATGATTAACAAATTGTCTGGAAATAGCCAGTTCAATAGTAAGACTTCAGCAGGTAATCAAAAATCCATTTTACTCTATTTAATTTACAAAGGCTACATTTACATTACACAGTTACACTTACTATGGATTCCACAGTAATAACAGGAACATTCTTAAAGTGAATCGTGAAAACAATTCTCCTACTTAGTAAAGCTGCTTTTCAATAATAAGCGCTCTACTTAGAGCCAAAACATTCATGGTCAAGTCAGAGAGGTCTGAGCTATTCAACAGAAAGGCTGGCTCACAATGGTAATACAGTGAAAAGATATGTACAGATCTATATGTGTTTTTCCCATCCCAGAAGTTCACAATTCAGGATACTACTTCTTTATTGCAAACTGCAAAAATTGGAAGACTTATGAATTAGCCTGGCTTATGTATGCAGTGTGGTTGTAGTCCTGTAGGTCCCAGAATACTAGAGAGACAGGATGGGGGTGAGAATATATTTTATTGGACCAACTTCTCCTGGTGAGAGAAGCTTACTATCTTCGGAGCTTACACAGACCTCTTCTTCAGGTCTCGGAAATGTACTCACAGTGTCACACCTAAATATAAGGTGACTAGATTGCTTAGCATAAGCAATTAACTCATATTTCAATGAACTGTTCAAAGTGAAGTGGCCCATTAACATCCCTCCAGTCATAAGGGGAAAAGGAACAGAGTGGGGAGAAAGCATATCTAAGGGGTTGTTAGTGGGTTACAGATTGTTGTAATAAGCCGTAAATCAAATGTCTCTGTTCAGTCCATGACTTTTGGTGGTTAGCACAGTTATGAATTTAAGCTCCCAGCTCATCCTTTGAAAGCATTTTGCAGGTTTTCATTGAGGATGAGGATTCATAAGTCAGATATAGAGTGATCACTTTGTGAACAGTGTTCACCTGCAAGTGATAGTGTTTTTATCTTATTTTCCTGTGTGAGTCCATTTGAGAACATTGTGATTGTTTGGTTTCACGCACATCGTTGTTATTGGGGCATTTAGTGCACTGGATGAGGTAAACCACATGTTGTGATAGGCATGTATAGGACACCTTGATCCTGAAAGCTGTATTGTGGGTTGTGTTGATTATTGTAGCAGTGGAGATATGTCTGTATGTTTTGCATCTGTTGTTCTGGCAACGTCTGGTGATGCTTTCAATTGATGTGTCTTGGTCTGTAGGAAGATTGTTTGTAATGATGAGCTTGGAGAGATTGTCTGAAGGCCAGAAGAGGAAGTTCAGGAAAGATTTCTTTCACTATGTGGTTCTCATCAAATACGAGTTGTAGTTGCTTGATGATACCCTGCATGGGTTCCAGTGTGGGGTGGTAGGTGACAATTAGGGGTGTGTGGCTGGAAAGGGGTTTATTTCTGTACCGAAGCAGGTTCTCTCAGGGTATTTGGAATGGGTCACCCCTCTAGCCCATCTGCAGAGCATTTGCACCCTGACAGCCCTACACGTCTTCCTCTCTAACAGATAAAGAAGTTAGAAGATTGTCTAAAATGCTTAATTCTATCTAAATAAAAGGCTTATGCCCTAGAATCCAATATATATACTCTAGCCTCACCAACCTCAGCATTACATTTGGGAAAGAACATAGGAAAAGTTATCATTAAATCAGTCTATAATCATAAACCACCCTGGGTAAGAACCTTGGGTGAATATGCAATGTTACTTTATCTTTATGAAAGACTGTAAATGGCAGGTCTACCATTAATGCTTGTAATTCACTTACACATCTTGCTGACTTGATGGCTATTAAAATTGATAAATGGAACAATGTACAGCTCCCTATAGGTTCAAATAGTTATTGCATTAACTATACAATCCCTATGTTTAAAACCAAGGTTGTACAAGATTTCTGAGTGAAGGATATAGAGTATTAAGACCTTTTAAAAGAATTAGAAAAACTTAAGTAAAATCTGATTTGCCATTTATAGGGACATAGTATGCTGATAATCGAAAAAATATGGACCTATATAGATGATAGGGAGAGACCCACCCTGTCAAGATATAATACATATGCTAATACACAGATAATAGGTGCAGTACATCTATCTACCTCATGCATGGAAACTCATAATAAATAATGTTTCTTTCTGTAACCATTAACATTTGTGTGTTGACTTTTTCCTCGAATTAACCAGTATATTTTTCAACTCTAGAAAACGAGACTATTCTACCAATCTCAGAGTCCTATCCCCCAAACTATGAAGGGAAGAGACTAAGATACAAAATCCCCTGTTCTTGTGACAATATTTCTGGCAACAGAAGGACTTTGTATAATCCCGTGGACAGATGGAGTAAGTCCAGACACTTCTGCCTGGCCCAGACTGGAACTTTCAAAATTACTCCGGCATTGTCTTCTTTTATCACTCTTTGATTGAGGGGAAATTGAGGGAACACAGACATGAGAAATTTAGCAGAAACGCATCTGATATTGAGTCCTTGTCTCCACCTGCTCGTGCACGAAATCTCTGATGCTTCCTGTTGCTGTTGGATGAAAAAAAGTCCTATTACAGGATTTCTTTACAAACTGAAGAGCTTTGCTACCACTTCCTTCTTCAAAGACCACATGCATATCTGAGAGGTGGTCCTGCTCAATTTATCTGTCAGGATGTTGTATTCCCCTGATACGTGTATTGCTACGGGGTGAACCTCATATCTTGTGTATCACTCCCAAAGACATACTTCCTCCCCGCACAAATTGCAGGGTGCGTAATCCCTTTTTTTCTTCAGATAATATAATGCTGTCAGATTAAGAACATAAGAATGGCCAGGTGCTCCAGAGGGAACGAACAGAACAGGTAATCATCAAGTCATCCATCCCCTGTCGCCAATTCCCAGCTTCTGGCAAACAGAAGCTAGGGACATCATCCCTGCCCATCCTGGTTAATAGCCATTGATGGACCTACCCTCCATGAATTTATCCAGTTCTTTTTTGAACCCTGGTATAGTCTTGGCCTTCACAATTTCCCCTGGAAAGGAGTTTCACAGGTTGATTGTGCACTGTGGGGGAAAAAAACAAACGTCTTTTTGTTTGTTTTAAACCTGCTCCTCATTGATTTCATTTGGTGTCCCCTAGTTTTTGTGTTATGAGGAGTAAATAACGCTTCCTTATTTACTTTTTAGATGCCAGTCATAATTTTATAGACCTCTCTTATCTCACCTTAGTTGTCTCTTTTCCAAGCTGAAAAGTCCTAGTTTTATTAATCTCTCCTCATACAGAAGCTGTTACATACCCAAATCAGTTTGCTTGGTACTGAAGTCAGGCTTAATGGCCTGTAATTGCCGGGGTCATCGCTGGCGCCCTTTTTAAAAATTGGCATCACATTAGCTATCCTCCAGTCATTTGGTACAGAAGCGGATTTAAATGATAGGTTACAGACTACAGTTAGTAGTACTGCAATTTCACATTAAGTTCCTTCAGAAATCTTGGGTGAATACCATCTGGCCCTGGTGACTTATTACTGTTTATCAACTTGTTCCAAAACCTCCTCTAATGACACTTCAATCTGGGACAGTTCTTCAGATTTGTCACCTAAAAACAATGTCTTAGGTTTGGGAATCTCCCTTACATCTTCCACTGCAAAGACAGATGCAAAGAATTTATTTGGTTTCTTCACAATGACATTATCATCCTTGAGTGCTCCTTTAGCATCTCAGTGGTCCAGTGGCCGCACTGGTTGTTTAGCAGGTTTCCTGCTTCTGATGTACTTAAAAAGTAATAGCAAAAAATGCTTTGAGTCTAAGGCTAGCTGTTTTTCAAACTCTTTTTTACACTTAATTAGCCAGAGCTTATGCTCTTTTCTATTTTCCTCATTAGGATTTAACTTCCACTTTTTAAAGGATGCCTTTTTACGTCTCATTGCTTCTTTTACTTTGTTGTTTAACCATAGTGGCTCATGTTTGGTTCTCTATGTTTTTTTAATTTAATTTAATTTGTCTGTTACCACCTGAACTACTTTGTCTCAGTTGAGGCAAAAATTATTTTAGAGCCCTTCTGATTGCTCTTGGTTCTAACACTGATATGCAATTTCCTTCTACAAGTGACCAATTCCCCCTTATCAAATTGTTGTCTAATTATGGCCCTCAATCTAGAGTGGATTCACTGGAGGAAACTATTACTAATATGACAGGCAGATTTAATGGTAAAAACTTCATCATATTTTGATCTCACTGCAGATAATACCTGCTATGGAATTATTAATATCCATTGTATTTTGTCCACTTCTGTTCTTTAACTGCTTGATAACCAATGCTGTAACATTCTCAGGTGAAGACAAACATATGGTATCACTGACATGGTTGATGCTAGAAGACTCATTAACCTTAGAAAAAAGAATATAACCTGCTCTGGAGACTGTATAAACAGGAGTATGGAGAACCTTATTTTCACAAATGTTTCCTCTGAAAGAAGGGTCTTGCCTACGATCGAGTTCAACATGGTCCCTATAAAAGAGATTTTCTGCGTTGGAACAATTTTTGTCAATTTATATGTAACCCAGACCAGCAGACATGAACATATCCAATTTACATCTATCGGGAGCTTTTTCTTTGATAATACCTTTATTAACCATTGTCTAGGTAAGACATAAATATCCCTTGTTTTCTCCTGTTACTACTGAAAGGCATTTTGTAAACACTCTCAGATCAGTTGACAGGCAAAAATAGAGAACCCTGTGATAAAAACAGTCCTGTCCCACCATAAAACATAGGTATTTCCGATGACATGGCCTTATTGAAATATGGAAACACAACCAATACTGAAGCAAAAGAGAGGGGTTTAGAAGCTAATCTGGAAATGGAACATTTTTATAAATGTACTCAATTTTCTGCTGTCCAAAGCCCCACCGTTTTTTTTTTTTAAATAATACAAATAAAAACCCCTCCACCTATATTTCCGAGGTACATTCTCTATTGCTCCTGGTTCTAAAAGAGAAGGAATCCCGGCTCTCAGCAGGTTTTTCACAGTACTTTGACTTCTTGAAAATACTAATATTCCATGACTTCAGTGGTTCTTTTTGAATACTGTTCCAGTAAGTTCATTACATAATTCCAAGATGAATTTTTTTGCCATTGAACATCTTATTTCCAAATTCTGATTCACAGCACTTTTAAACTACGCTGAGATGCAACATAAACCATTTTTCTTGGAGGTCTATGGGACTTTAGACATTCTATACTGTGAGCTACAGTGGTAGACTAAGAATAGAAACAAATAGCTCTTCTAAGAACAATCTGAAGATTTAACAGTAATAAAATATGCACCGGGGTCTCAAACGCAGTTTACCTCAGGGCCAGTGCCAGTCCTCAGATCCTCCCAGCAGGCCAATAATGTCACTCTTGCCACCCAGAACCCGCCCCACAAAACTTCACCCCCCCCCAAAAAAAAAACCCTCTGCCCCACACCTGCCTAAGGCTTTGGGAGGGAGTTTGGGTTGGGGAGGAGGTCTGGGGTAGGAGATTGGGGTGCAGGTTCTGCGTGGGAAGTTGGGTACAGAAGGGGTGAGAGGTTGTGCTCTGGGAGGGTGTGTGGGTGGAAGAGGGAGTCTAGGGTGCAGTCTCTGGGCTGTGGCGGGGGTGGGGCTACAGAAGGAGATGAGGGGGAGCAGACTCTAAGAGGGAGTTTGGGGGCAGAAGGAGGTATGAGAGATGGGGAGGGGGAGCAGCCTCTGGGAAGGGGTTGGGGAGTACGATGCTTACCTGAGGCTGCAAGGTGGGTGGGCCGGGGTGCCTCTGTGCACTGCTGCACCCAAGCACCGCCCCTGCAGAGTCTCATTAGCCACAGGAGCAGTTGGGGCGAGGGCAGCACCTGGAGGCGCAGACTCACCCCGAGGTAGCAGGGAGGGGCCGGCAGTCACGTGGAGTGAGAGCGCAGGAAGACACTCAGCTCCACTGTGCTGCTGGTGGTGGGCGGAGCCCTGGATCATTTTAAATCGAGTGGGGAATGCATGGGAGGGAGGGGACAGCAGGTGGGACCAAGGGAGAGATCCAGCCCCAAAATTGCTGGAGTCCCACGTGCTGCATTGGGGTGATTCTCGGGATGCAGATGGCCCCTGGGCCGGGACTTTGAGACCTCTGATATACACCATGATTTCAGGGTAATTTGTGTCATAAAACTATTCAGTTAAACTTTCAATATCATGCAAGACCCTGAAAAACTCAATGTGATGTGATGGTGAGTATATAAACACAAGGCAAATACCTCAGTGCTACATGCAGTGACGACTTTCTCTTCCAATTCCTACCTAAAAGTGGCTGTGGCAAATATCAGAAGACAATAAAAAGATAATTAACAACAACAAAGATAACATATGTAACACAACCAGAATCCACTGCAGTTTAATTTCCAAACCAATCAAGGACAAATAGGAAAAGGGATTAAAAACTGGGAAGTATTAAAAGAATAAGGCATGTTAATTTCAAATAGTGAAATGGAATGTCAAGAGGAGACAATTTGCCATATGAGAAAGTCTTCTAAAGTTGCCAGTCTATCAACAAGGCATAAAGGAGCTGTGCCCTGGCCAATTAGACAACCATTACACAGACCCTCCTAGGCCTTCAGTGTAAGACTGTTGTTTTTTTGTTTGTTTTAAATTATAACACTATATTATTTCGCACAGTACTGTATTATTGATGGCATTTGAAACCACAGGATAATATGATCATTAGAGACTCTATTAGCTACTTTGTTTTATTTATCATACTTGAACATTCCTTTGGTTCAGAATTTCTGAAGAATCGTTTATGCCGTTGCCTAGAAAACTATGATCCCCAGATCTCTTTCTGCAGTACTCCTTCCTAGGCAGTCATTTCCCATTTTGTATGTGTGAAGCTGACTGCACCTTCCTAAATGGAGTACTTTGCATTTGTCCTTACTGAATTGCATCCTATTTACTTCAGACCGTTTTGAATTATAATCCTATCCTCCAAAGCACATCTAACATATACTTTAATAATGCTAACACACAGGTAAGGAAGACTAGTTTCCAGCTATTAGGGTGACCAGACGTCCCGATTTTATAGGGACGGTAAAAATATTTGAGGCTTTTTCTTATATAGTTACCAAATACCACCCCCCACCCGCTGTACCGATTTTTCACATCTGCTGTCTGCTCACCCTACCAGCTATGCAATTATAAGCATTCAGTGGGGCCTGGGGCCTTCACATAAGCTGCTACCCGGTCTAGCAGCATCACACATACTGTTTGTATTATGCTAAAAATTTCTCTCTCAATTTTTAGGTTCAAAGGTAGGAGCAATTTCTTCTCTTTCCTATTCCCCATGGAAGGGGCACCCAAAATATCATGAGTTGTTGTCAAACCACTTGTGAAGAAAGAGACAGGACCACACCCCAAGGGCTCTACTCTTTTTTTCTTCAAGTGACTACACAGAGGACTCCTGGACTGCTGCTCATTATTCATGAGATCTCTTCTGTGTCAGACTGTTTCTCTTGTTGGAAGTGTATGCAAGGTAAACTGTTTGGATTGCAGTGCTATCAGTATGCTGATGAAGCCAAACTCATCTGTTATTTTTAATCTGACCCAAACAATACACAGTCTCTACTTTCTCAATGCCTTACGATACTTATAGGTAGGGAAGATTTCTGGAAAAATTGGAAGGACTTGTGTCTACTCCATGTACTGGAGGTTTGAAATCCTACTTACATAAATCAGTCCCTCAAGAACTTTAATTATTTAGTTGGGTTAGCAAACAGGTAGAAAGGGTCCAGCTGACAGTTCAGAGATAAAAAACAATCCACATGGATGTCCCTTGCCTCTGGTAGATCACCAAATATCCAGTTTTTCAAAGTTCTGAAACCCTAGCTTCCTCTGAGGAGACCTGATAGAAGAATTCCAGAGAAACGCCTTGTAAAAGGATGACAGATTATGGGGCTCTTCCTAAATCTACTGCTTCCCAGTAGCACACATTAACTCAAGGCAATGATTCTTCTGTAAACCAGAATCTTTTGTGCTATCACACAGTAATGCCAAGCGCTGCTCCTCTTAGTTATTAATTCTAATTTGTTTTCTTGCTACAGTATTAAAAACATAACACTTCCTATTATAATTTCTTTGAAAAAAATGACAAGTTATTTGGAGATCTTTAAATAGTAAGCAAAACATTGGGTTCACAAATAGCAAAAGTAGTACAATAGAGATCTTTCACTGGGCACATCTGACCTCATGAATTCAAATTGGACATTATGTATCTATGCTGTATGATGAAGCAGCACATTTTAAGAGATGTCAAAGATAGTCTATCCTGCTTTTGTCCTTCAACAAAGCATAAGGTTGCAAAATAGGGACAGTAAAATTAAAACATACTTTAAAAAAAGCTGGAGGGGCTTAGAGCAGTGGTAGGCAACCTGTAGCCTGTCAGGATAATTCATTGGCAGGCTACGAGACAGTTTGTTTAACTTGACCAGGCACGGCCGCCTGCAGCTCCCAGTGGCCACAGTTCACTGTTCCCAGCCAGTGTGAGCTGTGGGAAGCGGCGGCCAGCACATCCCTATGGCTAGCACCACTCCCCACAGCTCTCATTGGCCAGGAATGGTCTTTAATTATTGACCACATTCTACTTTTTGCATAGGCCTGGTGCACCAGGGATCCATGTATAGGAAGTGTGTACATGGAGCACAGATCTGCAATGTGAGCATAAATCAGGGATTCCCTCTTTTTAACAGTAAGAAGGAAACAAAAGTAATTGACTGAACACTTTGAATAGCAGTTAAGAACAAAGTACTCACCATCATTGCACATGAACTGGGTTATTTTCATTACAAAGTGAGGATTTACAGGGCTGGATAATTCCAACTATAAAATGATGAGGTCTAAATTAGCTGTTACCATTCAAAGAAATCTTGGAGTCATTGTGGATAGTTCTCTGAAAATATCCACTCAATGTGCAGTGGCTGTCAAAAAGCGAACAGAATGTTGGGAATCATTAAGAAGGGGATAGATAATAAGACAGAAAATATTATATTGGCTCTATTTAAATCCATGATATGCCCACAACTTGGATATTGCATGCAGATGTGGTCGCCCCATCCCCAAAAAGATATATTGGACTTGGAAAAGGTTCAGAAAAGGGCAACACAAATTTTAGGGACATGGAACGGCTTCCGTATGAGGAGAGATTAATAAGACTGGGACTTTTCAGTTTGGAAAAAGAGACAACTAAGGGGGAATATGATTGAGGTCTATAAAATTATGACTAGTATGGAGAAAGTAATAAGGAAATGTTATTTACTCCTCATAGCACAAGAACTAGGGGTCACCAAATGAAATTAGCAGGCAGCAGGTTTAAAATAAACAAAATGAAGTATTTTTTCACACATTGCATAGTCAGTCTGTGGAACTCTTTGCAAGATGATATTGTGAAGGCCAAGGCTATACTATGGTTAAAAAAAAGACCTAGGTAAGTTCATAGAGGCTAGGTCCACCAGTGACTATGAGCCAGGATGGCCAGGGATGGTGTCCCTAGCTTCTGTTTGCCAGAAGCTGGGAATGGGCAATGGGAAATGGATCACTTGATGATTACCTGTTCTGTTCATTCCCTCTGGAGCACCTGGCATTGACCATTAGCTTCACCCAGTACAACTGGTCCTATGGATTTTCAGCTGGTATAAATGTACATATCTCCATGCAAGTCAAGTCAATGGAGCTACACCAATTTACTCCAGATAAGGATCCAGCCCATACTGTTGCTTCTGGTACTTAAAAGCAGCTCCTCTTATTTTTATTCTAGATATAGTGGTACTGCTTATGCAAAGAAGGAAATTCTTGTTCTTTACATATTGTAAGTGGAAAAATAAATTTCAATATTCTCCAGAAGTGTCAGTGCTAGTGCAAAAGGTCACTTAGCACTATAGTAGCCCAACTCACTGATATTTTGAAGAGAAAACTTTTTTTAAAAAAAAATTACAGTGTTTGGAATATGAACCTACCATTGCCAATATCCCCACACACAGGATGAATTGAAATATGGTCTACACAGGGATCTTCCATGCCCGACTAGAAAAGGCTGTGCATGTTCAAAAATTAAAAATATTAGAAGATGGTCTCTTGGGACCTCGGAATGAGGGAGAAAGGAGAAGATAGAAAATAAAATCTGAGCTATCACTGAGCAAGGGACATATATAAAATGCTTCAGACTTCATAAATGTGATATGGAAACTACTTCCAAACTGAACATTTTATATTATTTTTATCAGTCTTACACCAGCAAATATCTTGGACACAAAACCAATATACTCAGAGAAGACAATAAGACAGAGACCTTTTTTTAGCTTGCAGCCATCAAATCTCACTTTACACTGATCATCTGAACTAGTTACTTTTTCTAGGTCATCAGAGAAATAGCACATTCAGTATGAAAGAGGAATTAGGATCATTGCATGCAAAAAAAAATTAAAAAAACAAAACAAAAAACAGAAAACAGACCTGTGCTCTTGTAACGCCAACAGACCATGGTCATCAGCGTGCAGAACCAAACCTGGGACCTTTGGAACTTAGTGCATGAGCTAAAAGCCAACCGGCTATTAGCTAAAGCTGTAGAGCAGATTCATTCATTCATTCATTCTCTCTCTCTCTCTCTCAGTGGTCTTGGTAACACTAGATGGGACACAACACCAAACACAGAAGATTTGTGGGTTACACTCACTCCTGCTCACCCTTAGTTTGACTGGAAAGAAAACTGATCAAATCAAACCACAGTAAACTTCGATGGCCAGGTGAAACACCTGGAGCAGCACATGAGTGACTGGAGGCCTCTACAATTGTGATGTCTATTTTAAAAATGTATGCAACAAAAGGTCTACAGTATTAATTTATTCAACACCAACAACAGGCTAATCGCAAAACTTTGTCTCTTTCACCAATAGAAGTTGGTCCAGTAAAATATATTACCTTACCCACCTTGTGTCTCTAACATCCTGGGACCAACGTAACTACCACAATACTGCAAACAAGATATTCATGTGTTAGGCAGTAGGACAATAAATTTCTCAAAAACTATGCTTAGCGATAAAGAGGATGAAATGTGAAAGATTTGGACCATAGTTAGAAGCCACAGAGGGTCGAAATGACAGTCTGGACCTATACATAGAATGCTTCCGCCGACGTGCACAGGCAGAAATTGTGGAAAAACAACATCGCCTGCCTCACAACCTAAGTCGAGCAGAACGCAATGCTATCCACAGCCTCAGGAACAACCCTGACATCATAATCAAAGAGGCTGATAAAGGAGGTGCTGTTGTCATCATGGACAGGTCTGACTACCAAAAGGAGGCTACCAGACAACTCTCCAACACCAATTTCTACAGGCCTCTTCCCTCAGATCCCACTGAAGAATATACTAAGAAACTGCACCGTCTACTCAGGACACTCCCTACACTAACACAGGAACAAATTAACATACCCTTAGAACCCCGACCGGGGTTATTCTATCTTTTACCCAAGATCCACAAACCTGGAAATCCTGGACGCCCCATCATCTCAGGCATTGGCACTCTCACTGAAGGACTGTCTGGATATGTGGACACTGTACTCAGACCCTACGCCACCAGCACTCCCAGCTATCTCTGTGACACCACCGACTTCCTGAGAAAACTACAATGCATTGGTAACCGTCCAGAAAACACCATCCTAGCCACCATGGATGTAGAGGCTCTCTACACAAACATCCCACACAAAGATGGAATACAAGCTGTCAGGAATAGTATCCCTGATGATGCCACAGCACAAGTGGTTGCTGAGCTCTGTGACTTTATCCTCACACACAATTATTTCAAATTTGGTGACAATATATACCTCCAGACCAGTGGCACCGCTACGGGCACCTGCATGGCCCTACAGTATGCCAACATCTTTATAGCTGACCTGGAACAACGCTTCCTCAAATCTCGTTCACTCACGCCCCTCCTCTGTCTACGCTACATTGATGACATCTTCGTCATCTGGACCCATGGGAAAGAAACTCTGGAGGAATTCCACCATGATTTCAACAGCTTCCACCCCACCATCCACCTCAGCCTGGACCAGTCTACATGGGAGGTCCACTTCCTGGACACCACGGTGCAAATTAATGACGGCCACATCAACACAACCCTATACCAAAAACCTACCGACAGCTATACCTACCTTCATGCCACCAGCTTCCATCCCGGATACACCACACGATCCATTGTATACAGACGAGCACTGAGGTACAATCGTATTTGCTCCAACCCCTCAGACAGAGACCAACACCTACAAGATCTTCACCAAGCTTTCTCAAAACTACAATACCCACACAAGGAAATAAGGACACAGATCAACAGAGCCAGATGTGTACCCAGAAGCCTGCTGCTGCAAGACAAGCCCAAGAAAGAAAACAACAGACCACCACTGACCATCACCTACAGTCCTCAGTTAAAGCCTCTCCAACGCATCATCAGTGATCTACAACCCATCCTGGACAACAATCCCTCACTTTCACAGGCCTTGGGAGGCAGGCCAGTCCTGGCCTACAGACAACCTGCCAACCTCAAGCATATTCTCATCAGCAACAGCACACCGCGCCATAACTCCTCTAACTCAGGAACCAATCCATGCAACAAACCTCGATGCCAACTCTGCCCACACATCTACACCAGCAACACCATCACAGGACCAAACCAGATCAGCCACACCATCACTGGTTCATTCACCTGCACACCTACCAATGTAATATACGCCATTATGTGCCAGCAATGTCCCTCTGCTATGTACATCGGCCAAACTGGACAGTCCCTACGAAAAAGGATAAATGGACACAAATCAGATGTCAGGAATGGCAATATTCAGAAACCTGTAGGAGAGCACTTCAACCTCACTGGACACACCATAAAAGATTTAAAGGTCAGCATTTTGCAGCAAAAAATCTTCAAGACCAGACTGCAAAGAGAGACTGCAGAGCTGCAATTCATTTGCAAATTTGATACAATCAATCAAGGATTGAACAAAGATTACAAGTGGCTAGCTAACTACAAAAGCAGCTTCTCGTCTCTCACTATTCACACCTCCAGTTCAACTGCTAGAGGAACACCTCACCCTCCCTGATTAGAGATAACAAGCTGGTTCAGCCTCATTGGACTAACCTTGTTATCTCCCACCTGGTTCTTGCCTACCTATTTATACCTGCCCCTGGATACTTCCACTGCATGCATCCGACGAAGTGGGTATTAGCCCACGAAAGCTTATGCTCTAAAATTTTAGTTAGTCTTTAAGGTGCCACAGGACTCTTTGTCACTTCTGCAATTCCAGACTAACACGGCTACCCCTCTGATTCAGAGAAATTAAACAGGTCAGTAAAAAAGCACCTTAAGTGCTACTCCATCAGAGCGCAGAAGTACAGATTTTATAAATCACTAAAGAGGCAACATTTTCCCCCACAAAAGCCAAATTATCTTGACATTTCCAGATGTAAGTCACATTATACAAATAAGTATAAACTAATTAAATGCATTTGAGAAGCTCTTAACACAATATTTGCAGTTATATAATGAAACAGAATACTACTGTTCTCTTGTGAGTTTGCCAGGAAACCTAAACTGAAATTAATTTATTTTAAAGGATTAAATTAACTACAGATCAGCTGTAAAAATTTTAAAAACATAGTTAGGAGAGTATGGAAATGTGGAAGTGTCACTTGCAATTTTGATCTACTACAGTCTTTACTAGGAGCTTGATTTTTTTACAAAGAGAAATACATGATACAATTAATAAATTCTTCAGGGTTTCAGATTCCTAACTAGCTGCAATATACTTTAAAACATGAAGTCAGTAACTGAAGGTCCAAAAGAAGGATTGCTCTTCCTATGGTCAAAATGTACTCTGCCCCAAAGGGTAGTATTCCTTGCCAGCTATTTTGCAAGGTTAATTCTTATGCACAAGTGCCATTGTTTCAATCTACCCACGTATCTAACTCATCTGTATTCTAAAGTTAGTTTGATTGAAAGCTTAATGGAAGTGATTGAAGCCAAGCCACAAACTGGTGAGGAACAAATTCTTAAATGAAGAAATTTTTGAAATATTGTCTAAACTCTTCATGTCTGCTGGGGGGAGTGGGGGAACAGAAATACACTGGTCTACAATTTTTTAGAAGTCGTCTGCTTCAGAGATAAAATGTGATATTTATTATGTATTTTGATGTGCTGAATTCAAATATGACAATTAAAACAACTGATTGGCTACTGTTGCTAAGATATTTAAGTTTTTACATTTTATGTCCATGTATATTGTGTAGATAGAGTTTTAATCATAAATTGTAAACCTAGGTCTTTTCATGTGTTTATGGTTGCTTTACATCATAATATTTCACCTGTCCTGTTTATGTAACACTTTAAAAATCAGCAAAAGGGTTCTATAAATAAAATGTATTATGAAACAAAAGGCAAAAAACTATTATGTACATAGTTTAGTCCTATTCAGTGTCTACTCGGCGCTTCTTGGCTTGTCTCTTGTATTCATTAAATGGAGCATCTCTTGTCACTGTCCAGCAATAGTCTGCAAGCATTGATGGGCTCCATTTGCCCTGATAGCGTTTCTCCATTGTTGCAATATCCTAGTGAAATCGCTCGCCGTGCTCGTCGCTCACTGCTCCGCAGTTCGGTGGAAAAAAATCTAGATGAGAGTGCAAAAAATGTATCTTTAGTGACATGTTGCAACCAAGGCTTTTGTATGCCTTGAGGAGGTTTTCCACCAACAACCTGTAGTTGTCTGCCTTGTTGTTTCCGAGAAAATGTATTGCCACTGACTGGAAGGCTTTCTATGCCGTCTTTTCCTTGCCACGCAGTGCATGGTCAAATGCGTCATCTCGAAGAAGTTCACGAATCTGAGGACCAACAAAGACACCTTCCTTTATCTTAGCTTCACTTAACCTTGGTAATTTTCCACGGAGGTACTTGAAAGCTGCTTGTGTTTTGTCAATGGCCTTGACAAAGTTCTTCATCAGACCCAGCATGATGTGTAAGGGTGGTAACAAAATCTTCCTTGATTCAACAAGTGGTGGATGCTGAACACTTTTCCTCCCAGGCTCCGATGACTGTCGGAGCGGCCAATCTTTCTTGATGTAGTGGGAATCTCTTGCACGACTATCCCATTCGCAGAGAAAACAGCAGTACTTTGTGTATCCAGTCTGCAGACTATGCAAGAGAGCAACAACCTTCAAATCGCCACAAAGCTGCCACTGATGTAGGTCATAGTTTATGCACCTCAAAAGTTGTTTCATGTTGTCATAGGTTTCCTTCATATGGACTGCATGACCAACTGGAATTGATGGCAAAACATTGCCATTATGCAGCAAAACAGCTTTAAGACTCGTCTTCGATGAATCAATTAAGAGTCTCCACTCATCTGGATCGTGAACGATGTTAAGGGGTGCCATCACACCATCGATGTTGTTGCAGGCTACAAGATCACCTTCCCTGAAGAAGAATGGGACAAGATCCTTTTGACGGTCATCCTTTGGAAACCCTAACATCACCTGCCAGGAGATTCCACTGCTGTAGTCTGGAGCCCAACAGCTCTGCCTTACTCTTGGGTAGTTCCAAATCCCTGACAAGGTCATTCAGTTCAGCTTGTGTTATGAGGTGTGGTTCAGAGGAGGAGGATGGGAGAAAATGTGGGTCCTGTGACATTGATGGTTCAGGACCAGAAGTTGCATCCTCTTCCTCGTCTGACTCAAGTGAGAATGATTCTGGTGCATCAGGAACCAGCAGTCCTTCTCCGTGGGGTATTGGGCATATAGCTGATGGAATGTTTGGATAATGCACAGTCCACTTTTTCTTCTTTGACACACCTTTCCTAACTGGAGGCACCATGCAGAAGTAACAATTGCTGGTATGATTGTTGGCTCTCTCCAAATCATTGGCACTGCAAAAAGCATAGATTTCCTTTTCCTGTTCAAATACTGGCAAGATTTGTTGCACAAGTGTTGCAGCATATGTGTGGGGCCCACCTCTTGTCCTGATCTCCAATTTTGCAGCCAAAATAAAAGTGATAGGCTTTCTTAACCATAGTGGTTATACTGCGCTTTTGTGATGCAAAAGTCACTTCACCACAAACATAGCAGAAGTTATCTGCACTGTTCACACAAGTACGAGGCATCTCTGCTCACTTTGGCTAAACAGAAATGTGTCCCTTTGCAAAATCAAACACTGACAAATAAGAGAGCACGATACTGTATGATTTCTAGAGCTGATATAGGGCAATTTGTTCATCAGGGTGATGTAAGCTTCGTTATGATTGCATCATCCATGACTTCTAGGAATAACATGATGCAATTCATATCATGTATGACGCAATACCAGCTTCAGATTGCATCATTCATTGTTTTGCCTAAAAAGCAAGTACTGTCCAAACCCAGTCATAGATTTATTCATAGATCCAGTCAAAGATGTATTTTAGTCATTTCTGGTTTAAATTGAGATCCCTTCCCTTTATAACTCACTTATCCTCTGCCATTCCCATGTCAAGGGTCGTATATACTGACCCAATAGCATATCTTGAAAACTAGAGCCAATCAACAATTTTAAGCATCATTTTCATTCTCAGTGACCCAGAATTAGTAGAGTTTGACTACATTTATTTCAGAAGCATTTTGGCTGTAGAGCAGTGATATTAGAGAATCTACACCACCAAATTTATGTCTGCATACTTGATATTCCAGCAGAAAAAGATGACAATTTGATGGCCTTTATAGAAACAATTTTGTCCGAAGACTCAGAATCTTACAGATGACCTAAGTTAACTTAATTCATAACATCCAAAGACCCATTTTCAAAAGAGCCCTAGACATTAAGGCCTAAATCCCATGGTCTTTCAATGAGATTTAGGATATGTCTACTTTGAAAATTAAGGTGTAATTTAATTTAGCTACTGTGAGTAACAAGAGAAGCGAAGATGTGGCAGCACAGGCTTCACGGTGGTCTAGCCATCCCACTACAGTCCTCTTGGGGACGGTAGGAACATTTTCCCGTTTCAATGAGAGTTAAGCACCTAGGCACTTTTGAAAAAACTCTCCAGGCACCTATCTGAATATTGCAGAAGTGTCAAAGAGTCCTGTGGCACCTTAAAGACTAACTAAAGTATCAGAGCATAAGCTTTCGTGGGCTAACACCCACTTCGTCGGATGCAAGCAGTGGGCTTGCATTCGACGAAGTGGTTATTAGCCCGCGAAAGCTTATGCTCTAATACTTTAGTTAGTCTTTAAGGTGCCACAGGACTCTGTCACTTCTGCAATTCCAGACTAACACGGCTACCCCTCTGATTCTATCTGAATATTAAGGCTCGTGAACACCTAAAAAAATCTGGCTCCAGGAACTGAGGAGTCTAGGAATCATTGAAAGACAGAATGATTTAGGTTCTTAAGTGCCTATTCCATTTTAAGAATGAGAGTTAGGTGCTTACGTTGACTCCTATACACTGAGAAATGATAAAATTACGTAAGAAATCTGATTACTCCAAAAACAAAAGTACCATACGATGTCTGCAACTGAGATAAACAAAAGCAAAATATTAATTTAGATGGCTCCTGGCTATTCTTCTTTCAGGGATTTGAGATTATTATACAATGGAAAGAAATGACTTAAACAATTCTTCCTGGCAGAAAATATACAAGAACTGATGCTATAGCTGGGCTAATCTACAGATTATATGTAGAAATAAGCAACATTCACTTGACATTAAAAGTTTAACATTAATACTGTTAGAGAAAAGTCAAAGACCTATCTTTAGATATGGAACTAGAAGAGTGCTTAAAATTTATAATACAAAAAAAGATTTTAAAATTCCACAATTATCTACTATGCTTCAGGAGTATCCATTATTGCTGAATACTGTAAAATTTCCCAAAGCTACCATTATATCAAGAATTTGATAATTAACTTTTTTTGCCTTTGTTTTTTGCACTCATAATGTTACAACTAACTCAAAGACAATATATATTTTGTGATGAAAATTAATGCTGGACCCACTGATTAATGTTTACGGGCTAGACTGAAATTTGGAGTACATGACCATTCTAAATTATAAATGGGAATAAGAACCCCAGCTTCCACACAAGTGTAGGCTTCCTGGAACTTGGTTCTGACCGTGGGTTGGAAATGGAGCAAGTGGACAGGTAACGGATTAGGCATTCACTCCAAGCCCACCCTCATGTGCCAGCTAGAACAATCTTTTCTGGAAATCACTGGAAGGCTCTGTAGTTAAGGATTTTGTTGAGGAGGGGAAAAATCACTCATGGTAATTTGTTTCCTATATTCAGAGATGTGCAAGAACTGCAACTGTCGTCAGCCCACGCACAAAGGACATAAAGAAGTGGAGAAACTCTTGTCCCTATCTTCCCTTGCACTAATGCTGACCCAGGGCATAATCTGGCCCCAGGTAATTAGGTTTTCATCTGTTTCCAGGATACCACTGGAAAGAACACCCTAGATACTTTCTTCCAGAAGCGTTCATTTTAAAGGGCATTCTTAAATTCCACTACATCTTACCTGCAGAGAAAAATATCCAATATAAGCTTCCTGCCCCTTCTTCCTTTTCCCCCAAAAAAGAATGCAATTTTTTTCTCTACCGTACCAAGCAGAGAACAAATTGTAATGAAACTGTTTCATTATCACCATATTTCTCATCCCCAGTTCACCTATGCACCAGTAGGACATTATTACAGGTGTGCACTCTTTTGAGCTGCGATACTGGAATAACAGCTAACAAAAATGCTGGTGCCCCAAGGTTGTCAGTTTAGGGGCCTGGTAAATATCCTGGCACATCTGCATCTAGGCTTAGGTTGGTAACGTGCTTGAAGAGAGTGCAAACTGCTTTACATTGAAAGGAGCAGCAAAGTACACTACAGACTATTCTATGCATATTTGTCCTGTATCGCTAGAGCGCAGTGCAGATACGCGATTTCTGTATGAGAATGTGAATACCCATAGATATAAATTGGTATCCATGGAACAGCAGGGCTCTCCTGGGAACCGCAGAAGAGAAAGGAGCACAACTTGGGGCCGCCACTCCTAGGAGCCAGCGCCCCACGCTGGCAGCTCCTCCAGTGCAGCTGTACCACCCACAACCATGCCCAACTGGCAGGCACAAGGCTCACTGACACCTGTCCCTAGTCATGCTAGTGTGTGCAAGCAGACAGGAGACAGACTGCTGTGTGGAAGGGACAAGAGTAGGGCTGGGGGCAGTACAGTCACTTTGGAGGAGCTGATGGCATGGGGCACTGGCTCCTGGGAGTGGCAGCCCCATTTGTGGCAGTCCCACATTCTGCTCCTTTTGCCACTGTGGTTCCCAAGAGAGCCCTGTGGTTCTGAAGATACTGATTGATATCCGCAGATATCTACATCTGAGAATATAATTTTGTATCTGTGCAGGGCTCTGTGTATAGGTAAAACAGCTTAAGGAAGCTATTCAGCCACAACCCAATATGCCTTTGATAAGCTGGGACAGGATTTTGCCCTAGATGGGTATAGTCAGGTAAAATATAATGCAATATTTGTTTCCTTTAACAATCTATTTTATTTACTGCTTGTTTAGATTTTCAAAGGTGATATTTGAAATTAAGGTGCCACTTATAAATGCTGAATCAATATTTATCAGTATATTGATAACTTTTTACAACAACATGCTATAAGATGTTTTCTCTGGATTCTTTTGATTCAAGGAAGACATTGCCGGGGCTGTTTTAAAACATAGATAACTTCTGTCATTTGGGTTAATATATTTGAAAATAAATCTGCTACGACAGCGGTCCCCAAAATGTCAAATTATTCAAATGTGGATAGGAGGAGAAACACAAGAAACTCTGAATCAGCATGTGGTCTACACCATGTTAGAAAAACACAACAGAAATAAGGATATATTAAACAAATAATCATATTTCATCTGGTATATGAAAGTTCCACTGGAGACAAATCAATAGATCTGGAGTCATATAGCCATTTACCCTGACATAATTCCTTATTTACATTATAAAACTAATAAGTATATACAAAGCTGGAATTCTAATCATTTTATACATACTTTACTTTAGCTGACTATATTCTTGTCTTCACGTGAGACTAACTGACCATTTAGAGAGTGGGACAGGAGCGTGGGAAGGAATGACCGGGACTGAGACATGAAACTCAGAGTGACTGGGACTGAGACTAAAATGCAGGCAGGCTAGAGAAGCCAAAGGCAAAAGAGTCTGTAATCACTAAAGTAGATTTTACTTAGCACCTGGAGTAGAACCCAGTGTATCTGTATTCAGTGCAGCGTTTCTTCAATAATGTGCAGTAAATAAGACACAGGAGGCCACACATTGAACAAAGAGGATAAAACAAAAAAATTGAATTGTAGCTCATTAACTGAGCATCATGCATTCTGTGCACTATGTAAACGTGTATGTGATCCTGTATAAAAGATATGTGATGATGTAATTAAAGTCTGTTTCATAATGTATAAGGGGGGGACAAACTAAAGCTCTATATGGGCAACTCTGATTCTAGCCTTTCCTAACCTTTGAGTGACAGACTTTGCAACCTTCACGTTTTTCATGTATTTTTATATGTAATTAATAAATATATTAAACAGTCTGCCAACTATTGATGTCTCAGCTGAGAGGCTGTCTGTATTAGATTTATTTTACATTTTAAAAAGCCAATAATTTTAAAATTATTCTGTATTACCAAGGTGTGACACTAGTTAGAACTGCTACTATCAGCATCCTTTTCCCCCCTTTTCTTGTATCATCTTCAAACTAAACTGTTGAGGGTAATCTTGAATTAGATTGTAAACTTTGGAATTTGGGGCTATGTCTTCCTATGTGCTTGCATATGCCTAGTACGGTTCAAACCAAACCAGACTGGGGCTTTTAGGAGTTACGACAATATTTTAAATACCGAGAACTTATTGATAACCCGCATTAAATTGCATTTGGATGACTTCTTAAATCATTATGGCATCTCTCAGAGAGGAAAACATTTATCCATTCATTGTTTATCGACCCAAGTTCCTCCAGATGGTTTCACAAACTGCATAATGTCCACGAGTGCTGAATTTTTCATTTTGATCTGGGTTAGCCAGATGTATAAAAGAAAATAAATAAATCACAGAGAGGCAGAAAGATTCCTACTGAACATGTATCCGAAAAGCATTTATACCAGCAAGAACAAGACATATCCAGTAACACTTCTTTTTGATGATGTGAATAAACTGATGTTCATGTGAACCTTCCAGTTCTGGAGGAATCGAATCCCTTTGGGGAGGCTGTGTCTTTTTGTGTCGGTGGACAGCACTTAGCATATTATGTGCACTACCAGAACACAGAGCCACACAGTGTAAGAAACCATACACATACAGATGGGGTGGAATCTGAGTTACAACAGAGAATTCTTTCCTGGGTGTCTGGCTGGTGAATCTTGCCCACATGTTCAGGGGTTAGCTAATCACCCACCATATTTGGGGTTGGGAAGGAATTTTCCTCTAGGGCAGACTGGCAGAGGCCCTGGAGGGTTTTCACCTTTCTCTGCAGCGTGGGGCACAGGTCACTTGCTGGAGGATTCTCTGAACCTTGAAGTCTTTAAACCATGGTTTGAGGACTTCAATAGCTCAGAAATAGGTTAGGGGCTTATTACAGGAGTGGGTGGGTGAGATTCTGTGGCTTGCGTTGTGCAGGAGGTCAGACTAGATGATCATAATGGTCCCTTCTGACCTTAAAGTCTATGACTAAGTATTTGTGAACTGAACCATAGTATAATGTTTTTCTCACTTGGTTCCTCTGTCAAAAGAAATTGTTGATACATTTAAAATTTTGTTTCCAGTTACTTCCTGAGATTTGATTTTTGGTTTTTTATGGTTGTGGTGACCTATATAGAAATGACAGATTCTCATTAGCAGAATTCGGCAGTACCCAGAACTGTCAGTAATTGATGAACAGAAGCCATAGCTGCAGCAGCACCCTGCAGTTTCAAAGCCAAACAAGAAAGTGCTTTTTCTTTTTTCTTTAACTAAGACAAGAATGAGGGTGTCCTTTCAAGGGCTTTGAAAAGAGTGTTTGGTAAACATTTGAAGTTCTATTATACAAAAATTAACCGGATTAAAAAACATTAAAATTGGGGCTTTTATTCTCCTAACCCCATCTCTATCCACACATACATACAAATCACTAAAACTTGAAGCAATCACTCAGAAGCATTGTTTCCAGATCTGTTACATTTACTATGGAAAGAAAGCAATTTATCTTGACAGTGTGTATGTGGGAGCCAGCATGTGAACAGAGAAAGAGGTAATCCATAAAGGGACATTTCCATGAGACAGTATAAATTCCCAGCAGATCCCCGTGCACAGCCATACTTACACACATTCCTGTCTCTGATTACGCAAAGGGAATAGCAGAGGTTTGTAGATCTTCAGTAAACAAATATATGAACCATGTTCAATCACCAGCTAGCCACATAACTGGGATTGCATATATGCATGTCTTGTTCTGGTGGCCAAACACAGATCAAGAGCCCCATAATCACCTTATCAAATGTTTTCTGCTTGACTAGCATGAGCGCTCAACAGAGCAGGGAATCTGCCTTTAAGCACTGATTGCAGCCCCTTAGCCTTTTGGAAATAATCTAATTTTTGTTTTAGGTTGTAAAGAGTTCAAGAGTTCAACATTTTTCTGGGGATCTCTTGGGATCTGGTGTTCACTTTCAGTGCATTCAAAAACTGATCCTATAAAGGCATAGAGCACCTCATGAGACATGCCAAGTGCCTTCTCCTTCCTGCTGGTCTCATAAAAACTGTTCTATTAGTCATATCCTTCATTTGGTTTTGCGTTAAAGAGCAGAGGTCTGGAAAAAGTAATTTTTTTCTCCTATATAAAATACCTCCTTTTTTCTTGGCTGCTTTTAATAGTCTATCCTCCTCTGCTATATCTAATATAGATCATACAATCATTGTGCCTGCATTTTCTCCCATTCTAGCAGAAAACTTTATCATGGGGGATTCTAGAATAATCAAGGAATACAGAAATTCCTTTTGCCCTGACAATTTTCAGCACTTTATAATCAGGAATTTTCAGTGAAACCTATTAGATCTGCTCTTCCTTCTCTTCCAGGTATATTTGAGATGCATGCATCAGTTTCCCATATATGATTTGCTAACATTTCCATTTTTGTATGCTAGGCCTCCACACACTTTTGTAACACACTTTGTATTTTTTCACACTCTCCTTGCATATTCTCTATAGTTTCTACTTTTTTGCATTCTATCAACATTTGTGGTTGAAGTTCCTACCTTTGAGAATAAGGTAAAGGATTGTTTCGTATAATTTATTTTATAGTAGAGTTGTCCTGAAGGGAGACAATAATGATAAATGCATCAGGAAATACATGAAGGTGAGTTGGGAAAAGAGCTATGACACAGGTTCTTCACTCCAGAAGCTGATGACCATAGCTTTAAGAAGCCAGTTTAGACATCTTTAGATTTGCTTTTTGTAATGTCAAAGTCTACATACCGCTCAATGTAGCTGTCTTGACCAGACCTCTAGGACTCCAAATACTCACAGCTGAAGTTGCTATTCTTTATTCTCCTGCATTTGCCCTGCTCTCCAAACATTTCCAACTGGATCTATAAATTCTCAGTACTTTGACTCCTCCCCTCATACTTAAAAGCTTTTTCTATACAAGCATGTTGCGTCTTGCACGAGGGTTCCGTTCCGCGGTTACTGCGTAAAGCGGAAACTGCGTATAGCCAGAACCCATTGACTTCATTGGGAGGCGAAATCGCACCCCCTGCAGGAAATTTTAAATCCTCCTCCTCTTTTTTTGTGGACCACGTAAAGCTGAAATCGCGTATGTTAAATACAGCCTAAGATGCAACATGCCTGTAACAATCTGCCCATATTTGTCACTCAAAATCACCACCCAGCCCAGATGTCAAACACACAACTAAGATGCTCTCTACATGTGACAAATAAAACAGCCATTAGTGACTCCACAGGGATCTCGCACAAAATTCTTATGTCTAAAAAACAATTGATGCTACAAATGGTCTAAGAAACAGCATTATAAACATATGTAGCTATTCTATTAACATTACCTGCTACTGAACTGAATCTCCACTAGCTGTTAGCCTATCCTACACACTATACTTGAGGATCTCATCTCCATCATGTAGAAATAAATGTATGCTTCATATCTTTATCACTCTTGCTATGGCACATTAAGAAAATATTTGGGCCTGGAATGTCTGTCAAGTCATGTTTACAAGTAAACATGTTTACATGTTTACTTACCTTTTCAAAACAAAGTAGCATAGGCAGCAACACCCTAAAAATATCAAACTTCATCCAGAAATCAGGCTTATTACATGCCTTTGCTTCACAGCTACATTCCATAAAATGCTACCACACCCATGCCTCACATTTTAGACAATGAATTTCAATTGTGCCACTTTCTTTTTATGGAATTTTACATGTTTTAAAACAGTAACTTAAGACACTAATGACTTTACTCATCTCAGTAGTTTGAAATTTCAAAACAAAATACCAAAATAAATTATTCATACTGGCTTCTCTATTATTTAAATATGCCAAAAGATACTACTACTAATGAAATTTCAGGACGCTGGTCTGAGGAAAAGAGTTGTATCCATTTTAAATTGCATGCATGTAGGAGCAGAATTTGTCACAACCGTACAAACTCATGTTTTATAGGTTCTGCACTAGACAATGAGATCTCCCCAGCCACATAATGCACAGGAAGAGTCCAGCCAGATGCCCCAGAGCTGGTGCCTGGGACTGCCGCAGCAGCAGCAGCTCTGGAACTAATACCTCAACTAACCTGATATCAACACCTGTTCTACAGTTACAAGAAATACTATCCACCCCTTTCATAGGCAAATCTCCGATGTGCTCCGAAAAGGGTAAAAAAACTCCACACTACTACTGGCCTATTTGTGATTAGGAAAAAAAAAAGCCTTCCTTGCCCATTAAAAGAGTGTTGGTCCAAACTAGAGCAGTGTGGAAACCAAGCAGGAAGAAACAAAAAACCCACATAAGTAAGTTCAAGAGAGAGGAGAGTGCAGCTGGAAAATGGAAACAGGTGCAAATGACAACCCACACCTTGGAGACACAGGGCCCAAAACTAAGGTCCCCAGAGGTGTCTTTCCCCTGCCAGTCCAGTCAAATCTCAACTCTCTCAGCAAGCAGGGATGTATGGGTTGGTTTCATAGGGGCAACACTGAATTAAAGCAACTTCGTCCACCACACTTTCTGGACACCAGTGGACAGGGGAGTAAGGACACTGAAAGCACAGATGAGACAGACTCCCTGCTCTCATTTCCAGTGCCTGGACTCAGACCTTCACTGGCCCACAGCATCTTAGAACTACAATTACACAGAAAGTCCAGCTCAGCCCCTTACGGCACAGGCCTGGAGCATGCTAAATGCAGATGAAATCTTCAAGGAATTAAGCTATGAAGCTCTAGCAAATCTCTGAGCATGCGCAAAGTTCAGGATTTTTTTTCCCCATCGGCAAAATTCAATCAGATTTTCACAGTGATGGCAAATGGCACGTGCCTGGCACAAAGGTTACCCCACACACACCAAATTTGAAGTTGCTATCTATGGCAAAGCACATGGGCACTAAGTCTTTTCATAAAGAGGTCACCAGAAATCTTTAACATGGGCAGAACATACTTTTCCCTAGACTCATTCTCAGAAATGGCTGAAATTTCAAAAACTAAAACAAACCTCCAGACCAAGGCAAACACCAAATATGGGAAATTTCAGCCCTAACATTTAAACTTCGGTAAAGTTATAAGCAACTGATAAAAAGGCTGGGCAGCCTTAAAAAAAAATTAGTGCTTTCAACCCTGCCTATAAAATAAAAAAGAAAGCCCATGAAGAGGGTGAGTTTGGAATTCATACTGTGTGGAATATTGTTCTTCAGAAGGTAGGGAAAAGATGCTTGCACACAGGACCTGAACTCTCCTGTCACTGTGCAGTAAATCAGAATGAACTCTACTGAAACCAGTGGAGGAACACTGTAAGTCAGGGGAATATAAGGCCCCATGTGAATAATGTGTATAAAACACCATGTGTTGGACTGGTCTCTTTCAGCTCTGCATCACATCTCACTGCAAAGAATTAATGATTTCACCTAAATTCTAGAAGAAAGTCATTCTGAAGCAAAGTTCTGTAACTTCTCATTTTCTTCCCTAAAAAAAGTGCAATTTATATTGAAAAAGCAGAGCTCACGTGAACTTATATTCTAGAACACCAAGCTCAACTTCCCAGTGCCTACAGTAGGAATAAAAACTGTACATGGAACTTATAATAGTGTTCAATGGGGTTAAGAAAAAGGGGCTACATGCTCTAATTTATACCCTCCTGCCATAAAGCCCTGCACCAAAATACCCCACCATGAATCCAATGTCAAAAAAACCTACAGAACAGATTCTCAGGGTATGGTTACACTTACAAGATTAGAGCGCTATAGGTTATAGCGGTCCCCTTATACAGTAATATGTATAGTGCTATTGTATGTCCACACTCAGATGCTTCTGCGGTATAGCATGGCCACATTTGGGGCACTTAATGCAGCATTAAGAGCAGCGCATTAGGGCAGGTATCCCAGCATTCAGCTGGGTGCAACGTGCTTTTTAAACGAGGGGGGTGAGGGGGGACGCGTTGTGTGTATGCGGAGGGAGAGAGACAGTGGTTTTTCCGTTTTTCTGAAAGCCTGTCAGTGAGCCTCCGTTCACAGAGGGCTTTGTTTTCACACAGGCTCCCTCCTTAAACATTTGCATTGCTTATCTGCCGAGTTAAGAAAGAAACTCTAAAGAGGTATTTCCGCATTCCTCCAGCCGAGTTCAAAACAAAGGGAAGAGACGTCAATTGCCTTAAATGGCTCTAGGCATCTCCAGAGATTACTTTTAGCGCAGTGGGTGTCCACATTCTTGCTGTAGCGCTACAGCAGCTGCGCTACAGCCCTTATTCCCCATGCGGAGGTGGATTAATAATAGCGCTATAACTCAGCAGTTATAGCGCTATTAGTGCCTTGCCAGTGTGGACGGGGAGTAGGTTATAGCGCTCGTGGGGGCTTTATAGCGCTATAAAGTGCCAGTGTAACCATGGCCTCAGTTTGGTGAGGTAAAGGAGGTAAAATCATGAAGGAAAAATTCTGTCCTGCACTTCACAGCCCAATTCAAAAGTAATAGCCATCAGAGAAGTAGAGGAGAGTGCTTGGAACATCTTTTTTGTCCAAACCATACTGGGAACCTAATTAGAATTTAAAGCACAATTAACAGATGATTTAGGAATGTTGCTCTGGTGTTAAGAACATTTGGAAGTAGGGAAGAACCCAGAGGATCATCAGGTATCAGATTTCAGAGCACAATGATCTAGTTTCAGAGATAAGCCTATGTGATTCAGATTACAGAATTTTGCCTTCAGTATTCATCGAAGCATTTCATGAATAATATAGAAAACACGTATTTTCTTATGGAAAATACAATGGTTTCTAGCACATCTGTTCCCCTCATTCCGCCGTATAAATAAAGAGCACAAATAAAAAGGGAAATATTCTTTTGTTAGCTCATTAGTATCTTCCATGCACACAAGTATCTGGCAATACTCTTAATTTACTCTAATTTAAAAGCCTTTCTGATGTAATTCAGAAATCATTTCCCTTCCTTACTGAATTCCCCTAGTGTATTTTCTGACCTATAAATCACATTTAAAACCACCGATATCTACCATGACCCATTCCTCCTTGATAGTCCTGACATGTCTTTCCAATAGCCAAGATTTTTTTTATTACTACCAATGGATTTAGAGCCATCCACTTACCAGTCTCTTGTGAAATATCTTTGAAATTTTGAATAGTAACTAAGAATATATATAAAGTTGGTGAAATTCTCCCTTGATGAGTTCAGTGAGTTTACATATGTTTTCATTCCCAAATCCATCCAGATTCTTTACACGTTTGCAATTTACTGCAATTTTATTTTATCACAAGCATTGGCTTTAGTTTTAAAGAGTGATTACTGCACAGACCTTACCAATATGATATGCAGTATCTGCTGTGTAGCCATAATCTCTTTCCAGGATCTACAAGAGAATTAATTACTTTGTTTGGGTCGCCAAAGGGAAATGTGGAACTACACAACACTGAAAGTTCAGAAAAGTGAGCCTGTCCAAAGAGCTTTCTTTACTAAAAAGTCAACATAAAATATGCAGTTTGGCAGCACATATTGTTTATGCAAAAACATGGTCATTACTACATCTTTTTAAAGGGCATCTATTTCCTCCTGTACGTGTATGAGTAACTCTCATTAACTCTAATGGGAGTTGTGCTAAGTGACCAGGTAATACATTCCTCTCAAAAGGAAGGCATTTATCAGCATGTTTATACACCAGTATATTCAAGCTCACTTGTAGGCATGGAAATATAACCTCAACATTTAATGAACATTTTCAGGGACTGTATTGCATGCCCACTTTCATTAAGCATTCATTGTTCTTGTTTTCCCACAAGTAATTTAGCAGCAAACATCCAGGCCCTAATTCAGAAAAACACTTGCACACAAACCTAAAGGCTTGGCTACACTGGCACTTTACATCACAATAAAGCCTCCCAGAGCGCTCTGTCTTACTCCCCGTCCACACTGGCAAGGCACAGAGAGCGCTCTGACTCACTGGCTGGAGTGCTTCTGGTACTCCACCTCCCACAGAGGATTAACAGCTGTTGCGTATTGGAGGAGACGCTTCAGCATTAGTGTGGACGAAGAGTTACATTACTGCATTCTGACTGACCTCCGGAAATGCACCATAATCCCCTTAAATCAAGTGGCCTCTCTATCCTTTGCTGTGAAATTGCTACAGGAATGCAGAAGGGCCTTTTCAGAGATCCATTTCAGACAGCGGCTGCTTATCTGCAACGGGGCAAAGCGAACATTTACTTATTCACCTTACAATTTTCATATTAATCCCCATCTTTTCCAATTTAACTAATAATTCCCCATGTGGCACTGTATCAAATGTCTTACTGAAATCCAGGTAAATTAGATCCAGTACATTTCCTTTGTCTAAAAAATCTGTTACTGTCTCAAAGAAGGAGATTAGGTTGGTTTGTAAAACCATGTTGTATTTTGTCCTATTTCCCATTGACGTCAATGACCTTAACTACATTCTCCTTCAAAAAATTTTCCAAGATGTTGTACACTACAGATGTCAAACTAACAGGTCTGTAGTTACCCGGATCACGTTTTTTTCATACAGTGCTCAAGTATGATGGTAGCAGTAAAAGAACTGTGCCTAAAAGATTCTGGAAACACCTGAGGGGAAAAACACAATGGCTCAATATTAGTTGCAGCACTTGCAGAACAGCTCAGGTTTTCCTTCTGTAGCTTCTTGCTCCTTTGGCTGAAGGCAGAAAGTGGGTAGAAAGATCTGAGGGGCAGAAATTGCATGGAAAGTCTCATCACTATTCACACATTATTTCCTTACAAGGCATTACATAAAAATGTGGTACTAGTTTGGGTTAGGTCTTTGTATAGGGAGTTAGACAGTCACGGTGATGCTCATTTGGGAGTTTTGAGCCCAATATTCAATTATTTGTACTGGATATGAATGTGTACATAAAGGCCATGGGGGCACATAACAGAGGCATGACGAGGCTAAACCTTCCCAAATCTCATGCCACTGGGGATGGGGGATAGTAGGAGGCAGTAGTGAATTGCTGCATGGACCCACACCCAGAGATCCAATTTAGGACCACTGGAAAAATCTCACTCCCCGCTGTGGAAGAAAACGAGTCTTCACTCTGTGTTTGTTAGTAACCAGTCAGAGGCACTTTATTACGAGCAATTTCAAGGGCAGATCACAGTTGGACAGGGAGTCCCCCGTCCTCCGTAGGTCTCCAAAGAACAAGCAGCTTAAGGCAAGTATTTATATTCTCCCGTTACATACATCAACAGCTAATGGTTATCTCGTTTACACATGTACCCCTTATCTCAACAGTTCTTGCTCAAGTCAGCATTCCATCCTTATCTTTCTCTAACAGGGCTAAAACAGCATCTCTTGCAGCTCTCGCATGGTTAGGGGTTAGTCCTTCCTTTTGCTCTGTCCCTAGGTCAACTAAGATGTCTGCATTCAGATCCTTTTTGAGACACTTTTCTTACTTCCACACCGCCATGATGGAGCGTTTCCAGTCTCGGTGTCATGGGGGGAGGGGAGGATGGTGGTGGAAAGGAGTAAACGGGAGCAGGGCCTCACGGGAAGAGGCTGTTTGGGGCTGGAATGAGGCGGGGCTGTGGGGGAAGAGGAAGACGATGGGGGAAGTGGCAGAATGGGGTGGAACCATGAGTGGAGCCACAGGCAGAAGGGGCGGAATAGGGGAGGGGCTCCAGGCTCGGAGATCCACCGCTGTCGCCCCTGCCTAGCAGGGAAGGTTTCTGGGTTCAGAGACCCAACCAAGCTCTCAGCCCCACCACACCCTGCCCCAGCCAGGGCAAAGAGGGGGCTGAGAGCATCAAGTGAGGGCGTGGCCTCACCGGAAGAGATGAGGCCTCGGCTGGAAGAGGGCTAGCCCCCCAAGGGGAAGCTTTACCTGACACCCATGCTAAAGACTTTATAAATTGTATTTCCTCTGCTAAACTTCAGTCCAGTTTAGTCAACTTTCCTTTTAAAGTCTCTCTTCCCTCTCCCTCAATATTCCTGGAGCAACATGGACATCTCCCAATTAAAACATTCTCTCATATAGTAAAGGAACTAAAAATCCTAAGTAGTCTTTATTGAGCTGTTCCTTGTGTCTAGTTGCTTATACAGAAAATGCCCGTTTCATGCTTGTGAGAAACCAAATAGGATAGTTCTGTATTGCACTGAAAGACAATGATATGAGCACAGTGGACAAAAGAAAGGCATTAAATTACAGTTCAAAAGTGGAGATGATGATGATTGAAAGGGTGTCTCTCTCAATGTGTTAAAAGAATGGATCTAAAAATGAGGAATAGAGCAATGACGAAAAGAGACTAATGGCCTCCTCTTCGGCAAATGTTTCCTTTAGCAGTACACAAAAAAAACACTAAATACTTTCCAGAGAGACATTTTTCTAAAAACAATACAAGGAAAATATGCTTAAACTGCTTTTTAGTACTCTTTCAAATTATGCATGCAATCTGTGTACATTATAAAAGACAAGAACGCAACAACTTACCGTACAAAAGACAGTTCTTTTTAGGTTAAGCTAAACCAGTCAGATCCATTATTATGGAACCACTCTCAAAGCTGTTGTATAATGTGGCTCTTGTAATGCACACCTCTACAGAACTTGTTAAGTCCTGAAGCAACACAAACTGACCAGAGCAATCATCAAGAAAATGACTTAGTACTATCATCTTGTCCCAGGTGTTCCATATTAGTAGAGACAATGTTACTAAACTAAATTAGTTTGCAATCCACAGCTAGAAAGTCTTCACCAAGAATTATGTTTTCATCATTAAGCTCCCAAACATCAAGTAGAAAAATAGAGTCTATTGATGCAGCTGAGATTAGACATTTCCAGAAAGCTCCTTTTGAGTATGCTTACCAAACAATAGTAAATGAGTGAGTAAAGAAACAATGAGAATCTGTTTATGAGAGCCATTTATGAAGCATATGCATACTGCTATTTTTGGTTTGTGCTTGCAAAGGTAGAGGAATATGGATCTTAATAAATACATAGTGATACTTTGTGCATGCACAGGGCCTTAAATCACACAGAGTTTTACAAAATTGATGTTCTTGCACATTTTTTGTTGTATAATGGAGATAGCAAATCCACAGGGGACAAGAACACTGACAATAGAAAGAATTAAAACAATTAAATGGAAAAAGCACCAATCACTAAAATGAGGTATAAAATCGAACATTCTGCCAAGCCCAGAGAAATCCTGTTTACTCAACTAGAATTTATTCAGAAATTAAACCAAGCCAACAAAGACCTTGCCAATAATGGTTTGGTTTTGTTCCCACTATAGATGACTTGTTCGTACAGCTTTTTCTAATGCATTAGCTAAATAGTGGACTTTTGGTCCTACTTCCAAATTGCATTTCTGCAAGGGACTCCAAACCAGAAACTGAGTATTTGCTTTGCTTAGTAGTAGTAAATATTTACATGATCATAGCACTCAAACATCTAGAGTCCTATCAGGATGGCACTGTGAAAACATACATTTCAATCAAACTGCTCTACTAATTAGCTGACAGAAGACTCTGATGGCTCTCTCTCTTCAGCTAGCAACAGGCCCTCATTAACCTCATTAACTTCCCTAGGAGGAATCAAATTCCAACCCATAACAATAATTTTGCATTGTTGGAGCCTCTTGCACAAATCCAATTTACAAGCAAGAACCAAAATTCCATTTTTTGCCAGGGATGGGATACTGAGGAGAGTGAGCTCCAATAATCTAACAGCATCTTAATACTCAGATTGGACAGGTTTTATCTGGAGGAACTAACTAGAGGATCCCCGGATTACAGGACTGGGGACACTATCCCTAAAAACTAGATGAAAAGAAGCTCTGACATGTTAAAGTATGTTTCAAGCAGTCTTTTGGTACGATCCAAAGACATCCTCAGAGGCTGATTCTCTCTCTACCTAGGAGCAGGCCATGTTACAAGAGGAATAAGCACTAATAGCTATAGGAGGCCTTTGACTACTCCCCATGCTTCCTTAATATATTCAAATCTGCTTAGCTATGACCACACACAAAGCATACTGTTCTTTTCAAGGCCAGAGTATAAGACAAACAGTCTGAGATCCTGAATTCTTTACCTTTTATAAGTAAATCTTCAAGACTCAACACCATATAGAAAACATGGAGGCCAGCAGAACACAAACTGAAGGAACATTAATGTTCACACTCCTAAGGAAAGCTGAAATAATCTTTGGGAAAAAGAAGAAACTGGACAATGCATTACTTTATTGTTGCAGAAACAAAAATGGGAAATCAGCAAAGGAGGTCCACTAGTTCCCACACACACTGCACAGAAGTACAAGCCACCAGAAGGGCTACTTTTAGCAATAGCCAAAAGTAAAAATATGAGCTCCAAGGGCTATGAACACAGCGGTGGTGCAGAAATAAAGGTGGCATAGTATGGTACTACCACTCTTACTTCTGCGCTGCTGCTGGTGGTGGTGGCCAGAAGCCATCACTCTTTGGCTGCCCAACTCTGAAGGCAGCACAGAAGTAAGGGTGGTAGTACCACCTACAATAACTTTGCAACTCCCTTTTGAAGCCCTTGAAACCCCCAGTTTCAGAAATACAGACTTAAGAGTTTTATATGTTTATATTTTTAAATACATGCTTTGTTGCAACACTGTGAAATTTAAGATTTAAATATCTGAAACCATGTATTTCAATATTTTTAAAATACAACGACTGTGAAATTTAACAAAATATATCATGAATTTGATAGGGTCCTACAATGGTACATAAAAAGCAAGAGAAGCAAATATTTGAATTGATATACAATATAAATTATCTACAATGTAGATGTATCTCTAATAATTGCAGAGAGAAAAATCAGACATAAAATAGCTATCAGACAGCAAGATTTTATCCCTCTTATACCTTGTGCACAGTGAGAGCAAGATCTGTGAAAGTCTCTAACATCACCAGTGGCACCAGACTATCCAAAGACAGCGAGGAGGGTCAGGGTTGCTCACACATAGTGAGAGCTCATCCATGTATTTGGCTGTGCTCCAAGAAGCACCTTTATATTGCCCCTATGTAGCCAGTGCCTGAAGAAAGATAGTCTAGCCTGCATTTTTCAGTTAGCTTTAGAATGTTAAAACTACCAGTGGAAACTAAATTGCCCAAATACACTCTTGGGATGCAATCTTTTATTAATTTTAAACTGATTTAAATTCTCTCTTTGGAAGATGAGGGGGACAAAATGGTACACATGATGTGAGTGACTGTATAGCAAGATGAAATGTGGCACACAAGTATATTATCAGCTACACTCACCTAAAGGAGCAGGGTATCTGTTAAGGCGTGGTGAGCTGTATAAGGGGTATGAATGCACAATCATCAGAGTATTTACATCCCCTGTACTTAGATAGGTAACTGGGAACTTGTGCTGCTTAGCAGTACCTCTAACTTAAAGTGCATTTTTATTCTGAAGTGCTAGAAATAGCAATTGTTCTTTGTTATTCTGACTACTAACCCTGCAATCTCAGTGTGGGATTTGGGAGTCATACTGGTTTCTGTAATTTTAATGTACCATTATCAATAATAAAGATTCTGAAGACCATATTATGTCCTCTATTATAGCTGTGCAACCCCACTGTCTTCAAAGGAATTACATAGCTGTAACTGATTGGAACTTCATGAACTCTTTTCATTCTCTGTCAGCTGTGCTGGTTGTGCCAGGTTAACAAGACTAAACAGCAATTAAGACTTTTTCTTGTCATCACGTACACACTTAAACCTCTGCATACACACTGAGAGCTGATTTTAGAGATCTTTTCACCTAATCAGTTTTAAGGGTACAAGATTTTTGTCCCAAGGTTGTCAAAAGGATATCAAAAAGACACACAAATGTTAAGTCATTTTCAACTTTTGGTGTGTGCAGAAGAAATAGAAATAATTTTAAAACTGCATATTGGGAAGTCAGTAATCCCCTGCAAGATGTACAAAAAAAGTTTGCTTTCTGACCTTAGGGAACTACCAGACTAATTCCAAAGCAGCCCCTAGAACAGGGGTGGGCAAACTACAGCCCGCAGGCTAGGCCCACCAGGCTCTGCATCCGGCCTGCAGATTTGGTGCTGCAGGCCCCGCTCTGCTCTGGAAAGCAGCAGGCAGCACATCTCAGCCAGGCCTGGGGGACGGGGAGCAGAGAACTCCGTACACTGATCTTGCCCGTGGATACTTCCCCCAAAGCTTCTTGTGGCAGGGAACAGGGAACTGCGGGCCAATAGGAGCTTTAGGGGAGGTACCCACAGGTGCACAGAGCCCCCTGCTCTCCCTCCCCCAGGGCCACACCCCAACCCCCTGCCCTGAGCCTCCTGCCACACCCTGTGCCCCTCCTGCATCCCAAACCCCTGCCTTGAGCCTCCTGCTACATCCTGCACCCCAACCCCCTGCCCCTAGCCTGCTGCTGCATCCTATGCCCCTCCTGCACCCCAACTCCTGCCCTGAGCCTCCTGCCACACCCTGTGCCCCAACCCCGTCCTGAGCCCCCTCCTACACTGTGCACCCCAACTCTCTTCCCTGAGACCCCCCCATATACGCCACACCCCTCCTGTGCCCCAACCCCTTGCCCTTAGCCCCTTCCTGCACACTGCACCCCCTCCCATACTCCACACTCCCTCCCACACCCCAACCCCATGCCCCAGCCCTACAAGCAATTTCCCTACCCCAATGTGGCCCTCAGGCTAAAAAGTTTGCCCACCCCTGCCCTAGAAGTTCTCCTATAGCAAATTTTAAACATGAATAGCTTTAATAGGATATCTGGGAACACGGATATGTGCATACACAGCATACATTATATATTACACACACCCGCTTAGAATGAAGTCTTGAGAGTACACAAGGAATCTAGACTGGGATAATCTAAACTATAAGAAAGAAAAACTGAACATTTTATTCAGAGATATTTCTTAAAAAGCACATGTAACACTCTGATTACACAGGATTGCATGCTCATTTAAGTGCCCTCTATATAGGTTTACGTTCTTAACTTTAGGAACTGATATATGGACCCATGATGAAGACTCCAACTAACTTCCTAACGTGAAAACTGTGCTCCAGCATATCTGTATAATTTAGTGGAATCTCACGAATTTCAGTGAGATGAACTAACTAATTCTTCAGTACTCACTGTAGTTTGTGTTGAGACAAAGTGAGTGTTTGGTTTGTCTCAAATTTAAGAGGCCAGGTTTTTTTTTTCCTGGCTAGCTATTGATTCTTGCATCTGAACCACTGAATTCCAGTGGACTTTGGTGCTGTAAGAAGCTAATTTGAACTACACTTCCTCTCTGCACAATATTTTAACAACAGAAAACTTCCTAAAGGTTTACCCTGTAAGTCTACGCTAGGAAAAAATTCTTAATAGGGTAATTCAAATACTATTAGACATTTGAAATAGATTACTTTGTAGTCACTTTATAGTGAAAGAATTTTTCCAGAGAAATTCATTTCTAACATCCTGTTATGACTAATGCACGTAAGTACAAGTTATTTGATTAAAAATGTCCAACTGTATTTGAATTACCCTATATTTTCAAAATAGAATAAAAGTATTGAAGTGCAATCAAAGTTGCCCATTTTCTTCTTTGTGAAGCAACAATTAACAGACAACATATTAAAACTGACATCAAATATAATTTAAATGCCACAATATTCCACTAATATAAAGAATGTAGAAGTTCTATTTAGAATACTATAGTGGCTAACACATTCTATGACATTTCAAAGTAATAGTTGATAGACCATCAATCTGCACCTGTTTAAGCAGATATGTGAACTGGTAATCACCAATATATTATCATTTTAATTTAATGTATTTTCCATAAGAAAGGAGACATGCACACCAAAAGATTTCTTTTGCCACAGAAGAAATCCCCTAAGTTCCAGAAAGAAAAGCTTCCTTCACACATGACATTTGCTGTGTTCATATTATGTCCATCAAAAAGGAGCTTTTCTTCATGAGATTTGAAAACTTATTTTAAAAAACTAAATATTTTCCTTTCTGACCTCATACAGTAAAGAATTATCATGTAAACCAATTTAAACTTCTGTGTATCAAACTTAAAAATATACAACTTCTGTGCTGGACTATGATGATACTATAATTTACCTATCTTGTTTTCATCCCAGTTTATAGTAGTTGTGTGTGATATACCATGAACTCACATTTCTGTTCTTCATAAAGGAACCTAGACATCTTCCAGGTACACTCCCTCTCAGTAACCCGGTACAAAATTATTATTGTTAACATTTCATCTTGGACAAAATTCAAAAGGAAAAAGTTTTGATTTTTCCCCTGAGGAAGCTTCTTTATGTAATTAACAAAAAATTGTTTGTGAAAATATCAGCGTCAAAAGATTTGAATTCTGAAGTGAAAATTTGTGTTTGAAGCAGCTGTAGTATTGTGGGTAGCATGTGAGAAATATTCTGTCTTGTTAAATTATATGCATGCTCTTGAATTTCACCAATACTTTTCCACAGTAACAGTTATGGTTGTGGGTAAAGAGATTTCAATGTCTTGTGCATGCTACTGAACCGTTCTCAAGTGCAAAAAAAACCATCTAAAAAGCTAACTGACATTGTATAGACAATGATTTTCATAATCTTTTCAAAATATTTTTATACTTAATTGTAGGGCTGTCAATTAATCGCAGTTAACTCATGCGATTAACTAAAAAAATTAACCATGATTAACCGCAGTTTTAATCACACTGTTAAACAACAGAATACCAACTGAAATTTGTTAAATATTTTTGGATGTTTTTCTACATTTTCAAATATATTGATTTCAATTACCATGCAGTATACAAAGTAGACAGTGCTCACTTTACTCTGTGTTACCCACATTCTGCCATATGTTTCATGTTATAGCAGTCTCAGATGATGACCCAGTACATGTTCTTCCTTTTAAGAATATTTTCACAGCAGATTTGACAAGACACAAAGAAGGTACCAATGTGAGATTTCTAAAAATAGCTACATCACTCAACCCAAGGTTTAAGAATCTGAAGCGTCCCTCTCAGTGTTTGGAAGGCAAGGTGTAGAACATGCTTTCAAAAGTCTTAAAAGAGCAACACTCCGATACGGAAACTACAGGACCCGAACCACCAAAAAAGAAAGTCAACCTTCTGTTGGTGGCCTCTGACTCAGATGATGAAAATGAACATACATCAGACTGCACCGCTTTGGATGGTTATCAAGCAGAACCCATCATCAGCATGGACGCATGTCCTCTAGAATGCGGTTGAAGCATCAAGGCACATATGAATCTTTAGTGCATCTAGTACATAAATATCGTGCAACGCTGGCTACAACAGTGCCACGCAAACACCTGTTCTCGCTTTCAGGTGATACTGTAAATAAGCAGGCAGCATTATCTCCTGCAAATGTAAACAAAACTGGTTTGTCTGAGCAATTGACTGAACAAGAAGTAGGACTAAGTGGACTTGTAGGCTCTAAAGTTTTACATTGCATTCATAAATAAAACAGTTATTTTTTGTACATAATTCTACATTTTTACGGTCAATTTTCATTATAAAAAGATTGCACTAAAGTACTTGTATTAGGTGAATTGAAAAATACTCAGTTTTTACAAAGCAAATATTTGTAATAAAAAATAAATATGAAGTGAACACTGTACACTTTGCATTGTATTGTAATTGAAATCAATATATTTGAAAACATAGAAAATATCCAAAACTATTTAAATAAATGATATTCTATTATTTAACTGTGTGAGAAAGGCTCCTGCAAGGAAAACACAGAGACCAGAGGAGTTACTCCAGCTAGGAAGGGCTGGGAGTGGCCTGCTGAAGCAGGGAAGATCCTAAGATACCAAGCGGAGTTTCTAGGTAAACAGGCCTGGGAGTAAGACTCCTGCAATGAAGACCCTGAGACACTGAGGAGTTTGAAGATGGTATCTCAGCAAGGAGGGGCAGAGCCCAGCTCAAGGCCAGAGATAGGGGAAGACTTCTTATGTTTATTTTGAACTTTATGCCAATAAAATGAGACCCTAAGGAAAGGTATTACTGAACAGAGAGAAGCCTGTTTCAGTTACTCAGGAATCAGAAGGGGAATCATAGAGAAGTAGGGCTTGAAGGGATCTTAAGAAGTCATCAAGTCCAACTCCCTAACACCGAGGCAGGGCCAAATAAACCTAGACCATTCCTGACAGGTGTCTATCCAACTTGTTTTTAAAAGCATCCAGTGATGGAGACTCTACAAGCTCCTTTGGAAGCCTATTCCAGACTTTGAAAGCCCTTATAACTGGAAAGATTTTCCTAATATCTAATCTAAATCTCTCTTGCTTTAGATTAAGCCAATTACTGCTTCTCCTATCTTCAGTGGACATGGCGAACAATTGGTCACCATCCTCTTTATAACAGCCCTTAACTTATTGGAAAACTTATCAGATCCCTCCTCAATCTTCTTTTCTGAACTTACTGAATGACCATATTTTGCAGTGGTGTTTTGATAATTCTGTTTTGCCTTTATTTTTGTCTACATTTTATATCAAAAATTTGTTGTGCTATATGTTGTATAACAGTTCATGTAAAGGTTTAAAAATATAAGCTATTTAATTATATATCTATGTATTTCATCTGCTCTCCCCATTGTCTTCTATTATAAAATTGTGTTATACTTGAACTAGTTATTGTCTGCTGTAAACACCATGATTTCATGTTCCTTATAGTTTTGGAAACATTCTGAACAAACTAAACATCATGTTAGTCCAAATATCTCCATCACTGGACAAAGGCAACAATCATTCCAGCCTATCCAGACAATTATCGCAGAAAAGTCAAGGGAGCTGTCTCTCTTGATGGTATCATCCTTGTGAGGCTGTGGTAATAAGCTTTAAGCTTACAAGCTGAGAATGTCAGAAAAGGAATCCAATTTTTATATTATGTGTGTGTGTATGTATATATATATATACACACAAACACAGTACATAAAAGCAGAAAATGAGAGAAAACATGGACATAAATATATCTCCCCAAAAGGAAAACTCCAGGCTTTGCGCTTAAAGTTTAAAATTTAATTTCTTTTGCTAGCATTAACTAGTACTGCTACCTTGTCACCACTGAAATGCCTAGTCTGGACTCACCTTTTTAAGAACCTCTCTCAGCATAGTCCTCTTTAGTAACTTACTCTTTAAACCTAGAAAAATCAACCAGCTACAAACCAAAACTAGCCATTTTGTAGCTAACTCTAGAGCATATAAACTGAGAAGCTGTTAAATAAATCAATATTTTAGTACCAGTGGCTTGGATTTGGAGTTCTAGTGTGGATGCTCTGTATTTGGAACTTAATATATAAAGAATTACCTCAGGTAATGTATAAAATGTCCTTGCAGAAAAAAATATGTAGTGCTTCATTAGATGAAAAAAAAAGTTTGTTTTTTTTTAAAAAAAGGTTCCCCACATTATACTGGAAACTAAAGAGGATTTAAGGCCTAAACTACTTATGGCCTATAATTAGCATGATTTGAAACTATCTCCCTATTTAAGTACGGTTGAGTGATTACCTCCTCAAAGGATACCAGACGTTTTACACATGGATGCGAGTGTGTATATACACACACACACACACATATAAAAAGATATACACTAGGGTTGTCAGTTAACTCACGTGACTAACTAAAAAAATTAATTGTGATTATTCACTTTTAATCACCTTATTAAACAGTAGAATACCAACTGAAATTTATTAAAATATTTTGGATATTTTCTACATTTTCAAATACATTGATTTCAATTACAAAGTGCACAGTGCTCACTTTATTTTTTATTACAAATATTTACACTGTAAAAATGATAAACAAAAGAAACAGTACTTTTCAAATCCACTTCATACAAGTACTGTAGTGCAATCTCTAGCATAAAAACGTAACTTACAAATGTAATTATTTTTGTTACACAACTGCACTCAAAACCAAAGCAATGCAAAACTTTGAGTGGACTTGTAGGCTCTAATCTTACTTCTCATTCAGACAAATCGCTAAGACAAAGAAGTTTGTTTACATTAACAGGAGATAACGCTGCCTGCTTCTTATTTACAATGTCACCAGAAAGTGAAAACAGGCGTTTGCATGGGACTTTTGTAGCCAGCATTGCAAGGTATTTATATGCCAGATATGCTAAACATTCATATGCCCCTTCATGCTTCGTCCACCATTCCAGAGGACATGCTTCCATGCTGATGATGCTCGGAAAATAAAAAAAAATGCATTCATTAAATTTGTGACTGAACTCCTTGGGGGAGAATTGTATGTCTCCGGCTCTATTTTACCAGCATTCCGCCATACATTTCATGTTATAGTACTCTCAGATGATGACGCACCCTATGTTCGATCCTGCAGATCTGACAAAATGCAAAGAAGGTTCCAATTTGAGATTTCTAAAGACAGCTACAGCACTCAACCCATGATTTAAGAGTAGGAGGTTACTCACCCTGTGCAGTAACTGACGTTCTTTGAGACGAGTGTCCCTGTGGGTGCTCCACTTCAGGTCAAGGTGCATCTTTGATTGGAGATTTCTACAGCAGTAGCCCTACTGGCTGCATACTCGCTGTGCCTGCCTCTCAAGCGGTCAGTGTTTGAACAGTTCCTTCTCTACAATGGAGTTCATTCCAGATTCCAAGGTAGAGAGGAGGAGAGCTGATAGTGTACAGATCTGTTCCTGCGCTTTTTCAGGGACTTTCTTGAGCAGATGATGTAGTTTCTTTTGGCACTGTACACTTTGTATTATGTGTTATAACTGAAATCAGTATATTTGAAAATGTAGAAAACATCCAAAACTATTTGAATAAATGGTATTCTGTTATTGTTTAGCAGTGCGATTAATCACGATCAATTCTTTTAATCACTTGACAGCCCTAATATACACCAGTGTGTGTATTTTGTGTGTCTTTTAATTTCCCCCTAAGTTTTGTTATTGTCATCAGTTAATATGTTTTCTCAATTTTTTTTTTGGGGGGGGGGGGGGAATTGAAAATCCTCAGTGATACCCAGGCCACCCAACCATCTTTTGAACATATGTTACAGCAACGCTCCATCTAGCCAAGGAAAGCTTGACCCAACTCCTACCACTCACGCATACCACTCTAAAGACCTAATTCTCTCTCTTTCACATCATTTAATTCGACAATGGTGTTCCTGATTTATAAACCAATACAAGTGAGAGGAGAATCAGATCCTGAAAGCCTGATAGAAGGCAGTCTCTGAAGAACAATGCACCTTTTTACTAGGAGTTCAATGCAAAACTGCCAACCCAGTGAGAAAGGCAGAGCAACATAGTAGCTTTCAGTCATAACTCTACCTTCTTCGAAACTCCTCTATTTGTCTATTCTTCCCCCATGATGGTGGCTTTCATTTTGGGGAGTCTGCAATCCACACACTTAGCTTCAGAAAATGAGACTGTAGATTATTTTCCATTCTGCAGCAATAAAAAATTAGGGTAATATTAAGAGAGCCTGCCTAGAAATTCTATTACCCTCTTGTTCCATTTGCAGCTTCATACTGTTGCACTGTAGCCTCATTTTTATCACCCTAAATCATTGAGTGATTTGTGCCTCCATAGCTGAGGTCAGGTTTGGGCCCTATGACTCTACTAGTGTAAGGTCACTGATGATTACTGAAGTTTGTCTTTTCCTCTTTAATAATAATAATTATGCTTAGCATTATATTACAATTTTAAAAGGGACAAGCAAACATCAACAGATATATAATACAGCAATGATAACGAACTATTTCTTGGAGCAATTTGACTACGCCAATCTTTTTTCTGACAGTAGTTGTCTCTCTTTAAATTGTATATTTCAGTGTTACTCAGAACAGTAAAACTCATAGCCGTATAGCTCTGCTTGCTGACAATCACTGCCTTAACCTATTAGCAGTTTCCATAATAAATGCCATATTCTTCCACTAATTATTTCCTTTCAGCTTAACGTTTTTGATGTGTATTGATAGTTTAACATGCTTTAGTATTGTTTGCACAGTTGACAATATTGGCAAAAAGTGACTGGATAAAGAAAGATCAATGGTATCATAATATGGATTCTTTTAGAACCTCAGCAAATTACTTGAGTACAATTATATTACTGATTTTGCCCATTAAATCCTACTTTTATTATAAGAACAGAAATAAAAAAGGCCATAACCCTTCAGCCATTGCTGCAGTTTCTGTTATTGCCCTTCTTCCCTCTGTGGATTGTCCATGGTGTGGGTCTCAGCTGAGAATGCCAAATTCAGGACAGACTGATAAAAAATAGGGCAGACACATCCTAACCTGGTTATTCAGGCATTAGAGTTCACCCATCCAGTAACAAAATAAGCCCCTGTATTACCATACTGGTTAACAAGAACCTAAAAAACAGTCTCATTAGGCAGTCCAGCCCCCTATTACCACCCAGAAATCAAGTCTTCATGATGAGAGGTTATTGGAAACCAGACCAATCATATATCAGGTTCTTCTAATCCCAAAGGATTAGCCACTTCCCCAGGTCAATATATAATTCAGATTTTATCCCAAAATCAGACGTGTAGCCAATTCTTTAGTAACTAAAAACTAAAGATTTATTAATATAAAAAGAAGAGTGTTATTAATTGGTTAAAGAAATCATATGCATTACAACTTATTTCAGAATTTGCAGGTGAGGCTGTTAGCAGTGATGTTATATCTGCTTATTTGTAAAAAGTCTTTTTAATTTATTTTATTTGTTCCCTTTATTTTTCTTTCATTGTAAATCAATATGACAAATAAGTGTGTATAAGACCTTTCAAATTCATTCCCTACATTTTCATGCGTGCTCTGCTACTTTTGAAATACATGAAATAGAATTAGTGAAATATTTTCTACAACTGCTCTGTAAAACACAACAGACTATCAAAACTTTTGAAACATTGCTTATCGGTGATTACACAATTGCTAAATACATTATTTCTGCTGTACAGATATTGAAACACTCTGCTACTTGCCAGTCAAAAGTGACTTTAACCTTGTATTCACACCCCGAGGTAAAAGACTTCAGAGAAGTGACTACAAGTGAAAATGTCTCAGAAATGCATGCTGGTTTATTACAGCAATTGCTGAAGGCTCCAATGATATGTATGTATCTGATTAAGTCAAAGTACAGATCAGAATACTGCAGGATGGAAAATAAATAGACTCACTTTGTTGACATAGTAGACCCAGAATGTGGGACAGAACAAGGAATATGACCATTTTCTGGATGGAATCCAAGGCATAATCACTCATATCAGAACCAGCAAGCTTCATTTAGATTATGCAGTAGAGAACATGGGAAGTTCAGATGGCATAGAGGCTAAATTTAGACAAGATGCTCCTCTTGCTAGTGTGCACTACAAATTCAGATTTCAACAAGAATTGTTTTTCCCTTTTGAATATATTGTGCAAGATATTTTCAATACCTACTATTAATTAAAAAGCATATGCACATTCATTTCACTAGAAGATATGGATGTTCAGCAACTCTGAAAAACGAAGCTCTGTGCTTTTAACCTCCATGAAACATGGTTTGACACTGCCTATTTTCCAGCCTTGTGGTTCTGACATACTCTAGTTTACTCATGAGACACATCCTTAAAGCTCAAGTTCAATAAATGCTCTTCACTTGATTAAACCATTCTATTGAGATAGATCATATTATTCTAAATGGTGCAGCAGCTACAAAAAATATAACAATTTTAATGACAATGTAGATAGAACTACTTTCTAAATAATAATTATTTTTATCTTCTATTGCCAAAAAACAATGTAGGTGTTTCATTATTTTCCTATTCTAGCCATTTTCATCTACACATAGACTTGTTCCCAGTTTTAGCTTCACAGTTTGTTTTCACTGAATCATTTCACTTATGAAATAAATTCGTTTAGCTACTGTATATTGCATTAAAGAGCATTAGAGAGCATGCCAGTAACATTTTAAGAACTCAACCTAGCTTACATAATCAAAACAAGCACATTTGCAAAATTAGTCACTAAAACTGATATTTTTATCCACTACAAATAGTAAAAATTAAATTCACAGTATGCAAGAACCATAAGAACATGGGATTTCAGGGACCCTGCCATGGTCTCATCCTTGGAACATCAGTGGTCTAGTATGGTGATGATTTGGCCTTCTAACCAGGTCACAAAACCTTCCTGGGTATCGATGCCCCAAACAATATCTGACAGAACAGCAGCATTCAATACATCTTCCACCCACCCCAGGCTCCTCTTTAGTCTCAGACATGGTCCACACTTAAAATTTAGATTGACCTAGGTACATCACTCAAGAGTGTGAAAAATTCACAGTCCTGAGTGCTGTAGTTAAACTGACCTACCCTCCTAGGGATGATGTTACTATGTTGACAGAATAATTCTTCTGTGGACCGAGCTATTGCCACTCGGGGAAGTAGATTACCTACATATGTGGTTCTCCAATTTATTTCATCGCACCCCTGTTCTTTGTGTCTGTAGTCCTTTATACTCCCTGCTCTCCCCACAAAAGTATACATACCACTGCCCAGTCCTAAAGGCTGCCGCACCAGCAGCAGCACAGAAGTAAGGGTGGCAATGTGAAAAGCAATATCTGTCAATATCACTTTTCACAACAGACTTCGCACCTCATTGCCATCATTACTTCGCTGCTGCTGCCATGCTAAGGCTGACAGCTAGAGCCCAGCCTACCTGGGGCTGACAACAGGAGCCCCGCCGCCATCTGCCGGGGAAGGACTGGAGGATGGGGAGGAGAAGGAAAGCCTGAGCCCGGTCTGCTTTCCAGCGAGGGGAAGAGGAGCCCAAGGCTCCTCCTAGATACAAATTTGGTGCAGATAAAGAGAGTCTGAGTCTCATCCCAGTCAGGGATTGTGAGGCAGGGAAGGAGAATCCAAGCCCAAGCCACCTCCTGGTAAAGGATTGAGGGTCCCGTCCCCTCTCACCCCTCCCCGTCTCCTGGATGTGCACAATCTGCACAACACCCAACTGCCTATGGCTGACAGCCAGAGCACTTCAAAAAGAAAGAAATCAAACAGCTCACACCTCCCTTGACACATTCCTACGCTTCTCTCACAGCTTGAAAGCCACTGACCTACATTGACATAAAACCCCCTTACATCGATGTAGGAAGCATCTATATGATGGCGCTCAGTGGCATAGCTGCAGCACTTCAGCTGTGCCCCCATAGCACCAGTAGTGTACACATTCCCTCAGTCTTCTTCCAGTGCAATGACTCACAGAGCTTCCCTCTGCAAAACTCAAAGACCAGAAAAAACTACAAACTGAGCAACTTCTGCCCATCCCAGGCTTCAGCTTTTAGCCCATCTTAGGTTCTTCCCAGTTCTCCATTCTTCTACAGAGCGCTGACCCACAATACTACCTCCCTAGAGTTTCCCCACTTTTTCAAGGCCAACTCTGCTCCTGTGGCTTTTCCCAGGGCTCTTCTGCCATTTGATTCCTGTTAGGCCCTTCCCACAGAGAGAACTCCAGATCATGTCTCTTGGGTTTCCCTCTCACACTTGCACTCAACCCCTTTCTTTAAATCCTCGCAGAGCCTGATACACCCTGCAGGTGTAACAAAGTGGGACTAATAGAGCTCTCAGACTCTAGTTAATCCTTTCCAGGCCATTGTGGGGTTTATACACCTCATCACATATGTCCTGAAGACCCCATCATGGAAACTGTTACAGTTGGGTCCTTGGGTAATTTTGAGGATCAGAGCCTATTAAGACAACTTTTTGCAAAAGACATGCCCTTCATGTACAAGTGCTGGTGTGTACAAGTATAAACTTTTTGCAGATTCAAGTTAGCTGTCAGGTTTGTTTTGTCCTTGAAGTGTCATTACAGTTTACTGAATCAAAACTGTCTTCATCTAACTTCACCACTCCTAATTCAGTAATAATTAAAGCATTACTTCTTGTGAAAGTGGATCCTCAAGATGCTCATCTCCCCAGTACACACACACACACAGAAAGATGCAACTATTTTCCTGTTCACTCGTCCCTCTGTTCTTTGCTGGAAATAGAATGTGCATGTACAGAATATCAAAATGTGCGATCTATATACAGAAAGAGTAGCAAAAAAATTGTTGCTGAAATCAGCAAAATCCAGTAAATTCAGAGAAAAGGCTGAAACTTCATACCTAAACTCACTGATCATCCACTGTTATTAAGAGGCAACGTCTTTTTATTTTCCTTTCCAGGAGCTTCTTCTCAGATAGCTGGGCCCCCACCCAACTAATAGTATTGGATGGGCATAGTAGTTGTGACCCCAACACCCCTTTTTACATCCCAGAGTTGAGGACTCCTGCTGAAAACCACCCTTTTCCTACTTACAGGCAACTCAAACCCAGTTTTGACTCAAAATTTCCTGATTTTAAAACAGACCTTTTGATTTCATTTTAAATTTAAGAGAGTCTGTGTGATTTTATTTTATTAGTTGACCTTAAATCACAAACAATAGTAAAATAAAATCAAAGTTAAATACTATACAATATTCTTATATCCGGATGACCTCGAAAAAAATCACAGAAATATAGGGCTGAAAGGGATTTCAAGAAGTCAAAGTCCAACCTCCTAGGCTAAAGCAGAACTAAGTAAACTCAGATGCATCTCATCATTTCTATTTTAGAAAATAAATGTTCTCAAGACTGCAACATTTTCATAATCATTGAATCATTACAATCATTCTGAAATGTATATTTATCTTCTTGTTGATTTTCCAATTCCCTTGGGACAACAACAGTACAAGGTTATAGGACTCTCCCCTTCAGTTGCTTAGCAACCAGCAGCCTTGAATAGAAGGTAGGATAAAAAGTACAGGCTATGATAATGTAGCTTGCATTGCAATGTATAATAGAGTCCAGTTTTTAGTATTATTAATGCCTTAGTTCTCTCCTGATCCTAGTTGGTAAATGAATTCTTCCGATGATCAATGGAATTGTTGTTATAATTGGTCTATTCTGATATGGTCAAAGATTGAATGCTTAGTTTATACTAACAGCAAATTTATTTAAAGTCTGCTAACAACAGTGTTGGTAACAAGTTCTACTTCAGAGAGTTCAGGGGTATTTGTTCATGCCAAATCAAAGAACAAAGCATCAAGGAGGACAGCCTGGTAAAGATTCATAATAAAGGTAAGACCATAAAAATAAGCGGAGCCTTTTACACTACAGTCCTGGACAAATAACTATACACCCAATCCTGGAAGCCTTCTATGTAAAGAATGGTCATTGAATTTGATGGAATTTCATTCAGGGAAGGTTTGCAGGATCAGGACCCAAGTTAATTGCTTTTTTCTGGGAATCCTGCTGCACTGGAGTACACAATCGTGGCATGTTAATGTCACTACTTATCTGCTTTCTTTTCCTTTTTGTCTAGTATACGTTTGTTCCAGGCAATTCAAACAGTTAGGATGAAAGAGTGACTTGCCCATTAGTTTTCATTCTTCAAATAATATTGCTTTATTTAAATAAAGCAATATTATTTTAATGGACTTATGTAGTTCTTATCCTCATAAAATAAACTAGGACTTAAAAGTTACTTACCAACGTCCCTTGAATCAAGGGTATTTTAACTGTAAATGCAGTGCTAAATAACATAAATAACATCATGTTAACTTTCTGGAGATTATTAATGTGAAATAATTTGTGTCTATATTTTAAGACCACAAGTTCTCTCTGGCTTTATGATTGCTATACTACCAGATGTTTATAAGTAGCTCTCCAAAATAATCATCCACAACTCAAAGTTTATTTTCCTCCTAAAGAATCAGCTAAGCATTGGACCATGCAGTTGGCTAACAACAGTAATTTCCCCAAAGAAACATACATAGGATGAGAACATGTGGTGTCCATTTGTCAAGTTTTGTAGGCAAAAATGCAAAGAGGAAATTGTATAGAGAAACCCAATTGCTTTCGTTACATTTTATTGTCACACTGAACTTGTCTCTGACAACAAAAGAAATATCTTGTTTTGTGAGTTACATATTCTACTAGAAAAAATAAATGGATAAGAAAGTGTATTTACTCTAGGATTATGCAGGGGGGGCCTGTAATGTGAGCCCCGCCATCCCGCCTCTCTGGTGCCAAAGAGAGTGTGTGTTTTACTATGATGCTCCAGACTGAAGACAGCAGCGAATACTGCTGCACAAAGTCAAGCAGCTGAGGCAAAGCCAACAGCTTTGATGCGAGTTCCTTGATGAGAGGAGAAACTGTCAGCATCAGAATATCCAGCAGCAATGGACGGTCAATATAACTCGGCAGCAGAGCCTCAAGCTGAGAATGAGTGTGCGCTGAAAGTGATGTTGGAACCAGTAAGGAGTTCCTGCAGGAAATACGTGCCAGTGGCAGAGAAGGCAAAAAATACCTCTTCCACTAGGCCTCTCTGTGCACTGGAACGCTTCCTCCTCCTCTTTCTCCCCAGAGTCACAAGTTGGACAAGAAGCGTACCTTTTGGTTACAGCAATCAGTCAGCACCAATTCTGATGGCACCAAAGACTTCAACAATGATGCCAATACAGATCATGTTGATGATGCACGTTGTCTAGATGGAGCCTGCAGTGCTAGAGAGGAAACGTAGGCATTGTAGCCATTAGCATTGGGGAGGAAGACCTCAAAGTCAGGCCTGACAAGACAGGACTGGCTCAGTGCATCTCAGGCTTCTTTAGTGACAACATTAACACAAAAGCAGACTTCAAACCTCCCACAGAGTATCACGGTGGTCCAGTTTAAGGCTTCCTGAAACCAAATGCACTTGCAGAGCAAGCTGCCTGACCTTCTTTGTCTCTAAAAGCATCTCAGATTATGCACTGTGATACGATGTGTGATTCTCCCAAGCACACAAAGCCCTGTATATGTGTTTCTGACTTAGGGAAGACTACTGAGAGGATCATATGCCTTTTGAACCCCCTACATGGTTCAGGACCCAACATGGTCTCAGAGGAACAAAGACCAATCATCCCAACTAAGCTAACTATAACCATCTATTTGAAGAAAACAGGCTAACTAGCCTTTGCTGACAAGAGAGAGAGATCCATTAGCTGTCAGGGCAGCAAAGACACTGAGTTGAGCTAGAGCAACCCCTTGTATTCACAGGGTCATGGACATCATTCTAATGCAAGAGCACTACTGCACTCCCCAGCAGACATGGCTTTTTAATAAAGTTTTGCAGCTGTAGATTAGAAGTGCTAAATCCCATTAGTGGGAATACACAGAGGCCCTCCAATTAGAAATAATTGTTTTATTTTGTTGCTAAAAAACATCCTTCTAATGGCAATAATGTTTCTTTACTTATTGTGTAATTCCAATGCTACATATTAAAAGAGTTGGCCAAGATGGCTGATTCTGTATACAATATGGTGCCAGACTGGAATTACAACCATAAGTGAAACTCTTGAAGTATGAGTGGGAAATGGTTCCTTAACAACTTTATATTAGTCTGTTGATGTTCCCCCTACAAAACTCATGCATTTTCACTCCCGCTCAGATTTCTTAAACTTTTTTTTGTCTGGTTACACCTTTAATTACAATTTAGACTAAAGGTAAAAACTGAATGCGTCTTTGAAGTGACTTCTCATAAAAAACATTGTTGAATGATAGAGATGGATCACACAACAAATTTCCAGTTTATTAAATGGCTAGGCAGATAGATGAAAAGCTACTAAAGATTTCATTGTTCCAGACTATACTGGGAGAAACAGTGAGATTTATAACATCTTTAAGTATGAGGCTAAAAGAAATAATCCAAATGTGGTGACATTTAGTGACTGAAACCAAAAACAAATAAGGTATATAAAAGGCACTCATTTTTTGCTTTGGTCCAGCAATAAAGCAGGAAAACTGATCAACATAACAGTGCTTAAAAGTAAAAGAAAAACAACTAAGAAAAGACAGGCTTCTTTGTAGTGTCGTTCTCCTCAGTTCAAAGAACCAGTTTTTAAAGACAGAGTTAGGGCTTGGTTAACTGGCACTTTATAGCACTACAAAGCCCCCACGAGTGCTATAACCTCCTCCCCGCCCACACTGGCAAGGCACGTAGAGCACTATAACCGCGGAGTTATAACGCTCCTGGTAATCCACCTCTGCATGGGGAATAAGGGCTGTAGCGCTACAGCAAGAATGTGGACACTCACTGCGCTACAAGTGATCTCTTGAGATGCCTAGAGCCATTTAAGGCAATTGATGTCTCTTCCCTTTGTTTTGAACTCGGCTGGAGGAATGCGGAAGTACCTCTTTAGAGTTTCTCTCTTAACTCGCAGATGAGCAATGCAAATGTTTAAGGAGGGAGCCTGTGTGAAAACAAAGCCCTCTGTGAATGGAGGCTCGCTGACAGGCTTTCAGAAGAACGGAAAAATCACTGTCTCTCTCCCTCCGCATACACACAACACACACCCCTCACCCCCCTCATTTAAAAAGCACGTTGCACCCAGCTGAATGCTGGGATACCTGCCCTAATGCACTGCTCTTAATGCCGCATTAAGTGCCCCAAATGTGGCCATGCTATACCGCTGGCGCGTCTGAGTGTGGACATACAATAGCGCTATACATATTACTGTATAACGGGACCGCTATAACCAATAGCGCTATAATCTTGTAAGTGTAACCATACCCTTAGCAATAAAACAGCAAACACTTATAGAACTGTGGAGGTTACTGGAGCTGTAAAGGAGCACTGAATGGGTTACCTAGGGAAGTGGTGGAATCTCCTTCCTTATAGGTTTTTAAGGTCAGGCTTGACAAACCCTGGCTGGGATGATTTAGTTGGGGATTGGTCCTGTTTGAGCGGGGGGTTGGACTAGATGACCTCCTGAGGTCCCTTACAACTCTGATATTTTATGATTCTAAACCACAATATAAATGATGGGCTGACCCAACTAAAAACAGAGGTAGTCAGAGAATATTCTTCTATTTTTATTTTAAAAAGTCTGTTTTGTGGGCTTAACATCTCACTTTTTGGAGTTAATACATTGTTACACTGAATCTCTCCTTATAATTCCAGTCTCCTTGAGAAAATATCAGAAACTGTCTGAAGAAGAGGCTGTGACATTATGCCCCATATTCTTTGTAAAAATATGCTTATGATCTGAATATGCATAATTAAATGTATTTTATGCAAGATCGGTTATGATATGAATATGGCACAATTAAGACGTATTTTATGCAAGATGGGTCATGTGAGATATCATTGGAGAGGTTATGATTTACTGATATGATTGCCGTATTTGTATGAATGTATTATTTTTAGATATAAAGTTAGGACTATGAACTATGTAACAATTACAACTGTGTTTTCACCTGGGGAACACCCAACAGACAGAATGCAATTAGCCTGGAATGTGCCATTATATAGAACAACAGAACTTTTAAAATGCTAATCTTCCTCCCTCCTGAGAAAAGTTTCCCTACTGCTTTGACACTACAGGGTCAGGTGATCATGTTACCTGGCACTGGACACCATCTTGGACTTCTAGTGTTTTTCCCCCACTAAAAAAAGATAGGGGGTCAACAAAGGATTCTTGCCATTTGCAAATCCTATTTAAGGCCAGGGAGTTAGTTAATCTTCGTTCATTCTTCAAGGAATCCACACCCAAGATGACTGCTGGAAACACCTAAAACCAAACTGGGGAAGAACTGGAGCCAGACTAGAAGGGCTCTGGCCTGTGAAAGAAATATCTAACCAAATATTTAACCAAAATAGCTTTATTAAAAATAATGTTGCAGTGCTTCATGGGAATTGTAGAGCAAGTGCCTTATGCTCCCATTTTCATCTATTGGCTGGAGTCTCTGACCAAACTGTTAATACTTCAGTGCTAACACAGCTATGGGAGCTAACTACTCATTTCTAAGTACCAACAATATTGTTTATTAAGTTCTAATCAATTACACCTGTGCAAATTCATTAAAGACCAGTAGCCCTGGAAATATCACTTGAGGGCTCAATTTGGTTTACGAAGCTTAATCATGGCAATGATGTTATAAAGAACCCAGCTTGACTTTCATGAAGAATTTACAGAACTAGCATTTAAGAAAAAAGAAGAAAAAATTAATTTTACCTGCAAACCCATCAAATTTGATCTGGAAGTCACAGACACAAAAATGAATCCATCCCGTCCCTCTCTCCCCAAAAAATCACTTATACACTTATTTTTCTTTATGTAAAAGTAGAGTACTATATAAGTAAAGTATTGACCAAAATAAAGATGAACCTAAGACTTTGTTAACTAAGATAGTTATGTTTGTAACAGTAGTCTTGTGTCTAATAAGTTTCACAACTGAAATCATATACCCCGCACTTCTCCTCTGCCCCAACCCCTTGCCGTAAGACCCTTCCTGCACACTGCACTCCCTCCCAAACCCCAACTCCTGCCCCAGGCCCTCATTCATGGCCCTGCAAGCAATTTCCCCACCCAAATGTGGCCCTCGGGCCAAAAAGCTTGCTCACCACCGCTATAAAGGAAAGCCTCCAGGTATAGAACATGCCTTCTATTTCTCCTTGCCTTGTTCTTGAAGTTGCTTGACAATCTTCTCAACAAAAATAGCAATTTGGTTCCTCTTGTGACCAGTACATCAGATACTTACAGCAAAGTCTCTGAAATTACTGGAGGCCATAACTCAAAATCACCTTATTTTCACATCCAAGTCACTCCTTTCTGGGTGGGCTAACATTATTTTGAAATAGCTTTTGGCCCACATGGACCCAACAGTGCTCTGTAACTATGCTGGTAACCATGAATATACAGAGGATGCTGGGACTGTACTTCAACACCTATAGCCAGATGAATTTGGCTTTGGATTCCATCCACTGCACCACTACGCGGATCATGTGGTGGTGGCAGCAGCTCCTTCTGCAGCTGCAGGAGCTTCAGTGGCGGAGGAAGGAGGATCAGAAGACACACACAGAACAACTGATCGCATAAGAACAGTTTCTGGAACATCTTTAAACTATGCAGTGTCATTTCTGGTCTCGGGAAACCAGGGTAGACAGCTGGAAATGGATCATTCTGAACATCTGGGACAACCAACAGCGTCAAGAGAATTTCAGGATAGGGAAAGCAATTTTTAGATATGTGCTAAACTAACTAAAGAGCTGCAGCAGTAACCTACTAACATGAGTCGCCCCAGGCTCCCATAAATGCACATCATCGTTATCTAGAAAGCTGGCCACCCCTAAATGATACTGGTCCAAACAATTCTCTGTGGGGACACTGACTTTTGGGGACATTGTTATGCAGGTCTGCCATGGAAATGGTACTGTTGTACCAAGTTATAAAGATTGGTAATGCTCAGGAGATTACTGATGGCTTTACGTTCATGGGGTTCCCAAACTGTATTGGGGTAATTCATCAGATTCATGTATCTCTCTGCTTCCTCCGATCAGGACTCTGACTTTATAAACAGAAAAGGGTATTTCTCCTAGGTGTGCTGAGTGTTGGTTGACCACACTGGTAGCTTTACAGACATAAATGACATGTGGTCTGTCAGGGTCCATGATGTTAGGATCTTTCAGAACTCAACTCTATTTACCTTTATGGAGAAAGTGTTTCTGGGCGGAAACAAGTCCTATGTTCATTAATGGTGTGGAGATTGCACTGGTTATCCTGGGAGACCTGGCTTATCCTCTGCTTCCCCATTTAATTAAGCTGTACGCAGGCTGCTTGGACACAAGGCAGGAATTGTTTAACCATCACCTCAGTAGCTGCAAAATAGTAATATTTTGTGTATTTGGCCATTTGAAAGGAAAGGGATACTAACTGCAGAACAGGGTGGAAGCAGCAGAAAAAATAAAGATTATAGGAGCATGTTGTATTTTGCACAATATTTGTAAGAATAAGCAAGAAAGCCTTGACAGTAGGTGGGAGGCTCAAATGCAGAGACTTGCTCAGTTGTTTGAATAGAACAGAATCCAAAAGAAAATTGAAACAGCTGGGGCAATTTCATCAGTAATGTATATTGCTCGTATTTTGACCATCAGGCCTGAAATTGTGCAGCTGTTCATCTAGATATTAACCCATGGAGAGTGAGAAGGGGAATGGATTGTGAACAGTTCTGTGTTATTTACAGGTGGTAGAAATACAACATTGGGACAACCCCTATTTTACCTTGTGTCTTTGCCTAGATATCTTTGTAAAACCTCATGAATTATTTCATACTTAATGATTTTCTGTGTAAAATGCATTGTATACACCTTATGAATGAAGTTTTCAAGGTTTTTATTATTAACTACAATTACAAACATACCTTTTATTAACAACAAAAATCAAAGTGTGACAGTGCAAGGCAGTGCACAACTCAAAGCAGTAAGGAGCTAACAAAGTCACAGGCGAGTAAAATTCATGCCTCTGCCACATCGGTTTGTGGCCCTTCTGGTGTTCCGTGTCAAGGTTTGAAGGTAACCAGGAACATTAAAGGCTCAAGAGAGCTGGGCTCCCAAGTGCAACTGTTCTCAATGTTGTGAGTTTGGGTCTGTGAAGGGAATAGCTCTGGAGCACTGCTGCAAGGGTATACCAGGGAGGAGTTGCTGTTGCTCCCATTAGACTATATTGTCCAGGGGTTGCACTACATGGCTGGGTGCTGATTTACAGGACTACTTTAGCAACATATGCTGCAACAGGGCATTTTGGTTTTGTACTGCCACCAGGAGTGGTTTATACATCTCATTGGTTTTTTTCAATACTATCTTTTCCCATGTCAACGCTACCCTGGCAACTGCTGAGATCTTGTCTCTTTTCCTCTCCATCTTCAAATACTGCCTCCACCTCTCCACTATTTTCAAGTTTTTGTGGGACTGTGCAGTGAAGTCTGAACATTTCAACACAAGTTTTCCATTTTCTCCTCTTCATGTTAGCCAGCCACTCAGCTGTTGATAAAAGCCCTGTCCTTAATGATCTGGCCACTGCAAGTGCCATGGTTGCAGGAACATTAAAGAAGACACAAGTGGTTACTGTTCATATTCTAAAGAGATAAGAAATACATTTTAAAATGCTATCACGATTTTACTTCCCAGTCTTGGGGGAACCTCGGACACGGTAAGCGGTGCAGGTGGAAAACTGGCTGCTTTGGGATTTTTGACTGTGCAAAATATGCTGTTTTACTTTGCCATTGTGCCTTGAAGATTTGGGTGGAGGGGGATTGTTCTTTGCTTGGTTTTGTAGTTTGCTTGGAGGTGTTTATATGATGTCAGCAGGGCCGGCGCAAACACTAGGCGACCTATGTGGTTGCCTAGGGTGGCAGGATTTGCAGGGTGGCTTTTTGCTGCCCCTGGTGGCATTTCAGCAGCAGCTCCTCTGGCAAACCATGGAGGGGCGGCCCAGGTGGCAGTCATCAGTGCGGCAGTCAGTCATCCTTCGGCGGCGTTTCTGTGGTAGGTCCTCCTGTCCCACATTTCTGCAGTAGGTCCTCCTGTCCCATGGCTTCGGCAGCATTTCTTCTCCTGCAGAAATGCCACTGAAATCGCAGGACCGGTGGACCTCCCGCAGGCATGCTGCCAATGGCCACCTCGGGCAGCAAACAAGCTGTTGCTGCCCCTGGATGTCAGAATGGCTAGTGGGAGGCATGTGAGGTCAAACTGGATAGCAATCCCTTCTACATCCCCTTAAGTTGTCCTGACTTTGAATAACGTTACGATGAAGTGGGTGACTAGAAGGCAAAGAATAGCCTTATTCAGAAAGGCAAAGAACAGACCAGCAAGATTTACTGTGAAGTTCTTCACAAAGATGGTTTGCACAGAAGTACAGAGAGCTGAAGCTATATCAGGGGAATGCCATGCAGTTATCCCCCATAATGGCTGGACAAAAACAAAGCAGAATCTAATGATAAGAAATTGCTCTATCTCCCTTGCAGATATGGTGAAAGTGTAGAGAAAAACAGATAGGGTTCTGTAATTACTGCTTGAATCATTCACTGTACCTAGCTTTTCTCTATATAAGCCTTGCTATCCCTAAGGTAAAAAGCCCTTTCTCTGCAAGAATGCATGGTTTTATACCTTAACTTGGAGCTGTAGTCTTTGTGGGCATGCCTCCTGCAGGCTGAGAATCCTAACCAAACTTCTTTTCCTGTAACTAATGTCTCAATTAACTGTTGCATTTTGCAGAAATTAATGTTTTCATTACTTGAATCTGCCACAAGAGAAGGGGTAAGGTAGAGGCTGCAGCTGCACCATGCTTCCGGCCATCATTTTGAGCTGGAAAATGGGACTGTGGGGGCATTCACTAGTCAGAACAGATGGGCGGGGGGGGGAGGAAAAAATGCAGATGGACAGTGCTGTTGATATGGGGCCTTAAAACAGGCAATAATTGGGGTTTTGGCAGAGACAGGGGCCAATTGCCTGCCATTCTGGAAATGTGTATAGAGAGCTGATCAGACAGCATGGGCCAGAGGGAGGGAAATAGTGGCTGGAGACTTAGAAAGCCTCCTGGCTCATATCCTCTTAAAATGGTGGCAGCCGTCGGGCACATGGAACAGAAGCTAGCATTGCAGCATAGCACAACAACAAATTGTAATGATAGCTACTTGCTGAGGTTCCCTCCATAGGACCTGCCTCCAAAGCCCCAGCCTGAGTTGCTGCCTGGGAACTGGGCTCAGGTATGGCAAGGTAGGAATCAAGCTCACATACTTCCTAGCCAGCATCAGGGTCCTTGCTCACAGAGATCCTCGCTTTCTGGGGAGATCTCTTCTTAGGCGTCCTTGTGCTCATCACCTGGTTAGTCTTGCTGTAGACCTTGGGAAGTGGGTGGGTGAAGGGAGCAGGCTCCATAACTTTCCTAGGTCTGGTGGTTGTGTAACTGTGTGAAATACTATCCAGTTCTTCAAAAAACAAACCAGTTACATGTTGCCTGATGGGATCATTTCCTGGCAATCTCTGCTCTTTATCTGGCACTGGCTGGCATCCCAGTTCTGGCCCTTCAGGAGCATCTGGTTTAGCAACATCCACAAACAGACCTTTATTGCAGTGGCTGGCTACAAAAAGCTTCCTGCACCAATTCTTTTCCCATAGAGTGATGAGATCCAGAGTCTGAGCATAGGACCAAGCGACTGTTTGCAGCATGGTGGGGAAGGGATAGTTCAGTTGTCGGAGCATTGGCCTGCTAAACCAAGGGTTGCGAGGAGGCCATTTAGGCATGTGGGGCAGAAATCTGTGGGCGAGATTGTGGCCTGCGTTGTGCAGGAGGTAAGACTAGATGATCATAGTAGTCCCTTCTGACCTTAAAAGTCTATGAGCATGGTGTAGGGCTTCTAGAGTAATATTACAGCAGTTGTGAGATATTCAAATCCAGGGACAAATAGGCAAAATCTGGCCCAGCAGCAGCTTTTAAACGGCATGGGAACATCCGGTCAACTTGACACCAGAGCAGGGGAGGGCACACAGGGAAATAGACCGGTCAGTAACCCGCAAAGCACCTGCTGGAGATAGGCCTATTCCTCAATAGACTGAGATCACAACCTGATATTGGCAACTGAGACACTGACCAAACAACAGCAAACACATGCAAATAAAAGTATCCCCAGAGGGGTAGCCGTGTAGTCTGGATCTGCAAAAGCGACAAAGAATCTTGTAGCACCTTATAGACTAACAGATTTTAGGGATCATGAGCTTTTGTGGGCTAAGACCCACTTCATCAGATGAATGTTGTGGAAATCTTCAGAGGCAGGTATAAATAGCAGGCAAGAAAATGGACACAAATCAAATATTAGGAATGGCAATATACAAAAGCCAGTAGAACACTTCAACCTGCCTGGACATACAATAGCAGACCTCAAAACAGCCATCCTTCAGCAAAAACACTTCAAGACCAGACTTCAAAGAGAAATTGCTCAGCTCCAGTTCATCTGGAAATTCAACACCATCAGGTCTGGACTCAATATTAACTGTGAATGGCTCGCCAATTACAAAAGCAGTTTCTCCTCTCTGGGCGTTCACACCTCCAGATCACCTGCTGGAAGTGGGCTTCACCCCTCCTCCCCGCCCCCCCCGATTGAATTTACCTTGCTTTCTTGCCTGCTATTTATACCTGCCTCTGGAGATTTCCGCAACATTCATCTGATGAAGTGGGTCTTAGCCCACGAAAGCTCATGATCCCTAAAAATCTGTTAGTCTATAAGGTGCTACAAGACTCTTCGTTGCTTATGCAAATAGAACTGTCTCAGATCCTGGCTGCACCTAACAACCAGCCCTATGAAATATTCAAATTATTTAATGCACTAATGTACAAGTGGTATCAAAACAGATGAAGTTAAATTATTTTTGCAATGCATTATGAACAAACTGGAGATTAGTAATTTAATTTTCTCTAAGATCAATTTGGTTATGTTGTGCAGTTGGCTCAGCTAATCTTTACCACATGTTACACTAGAAATGGCAATTATTGATATCAGAAACTCTGGCAATTCAGAATCTAGCATTTCACAATAATGAAGAAGAAACATGGGAAAAAAATTATATAAAAATGAATTTACTGGGTCCTCCCTGAAAGACACTTAGAATTTTCATATCACTCCAACTCTGTCATTCTTAGGATTTAGAGAATTCATTTATGTGCATATTTTGCTTTCTTTACTCTGTAAATAACTCTCTCATTCCTTTTTCTAGTTAATAAACCTTTAGATAATATATTACAGGACTTGCTACAAGCCTTGTCTTTGGTGTAAATTCTACAGTACCAATGGATCTGAGGTAAGTGACTGATTTCTTGGGACTGGGAGCAACCTGAATGTGATGTGATTTTTTGTGTAAGTGACCTTTGGTCATTATGTCCAGTATGTCTGGGTTGTCTGCGTAGCAAGATAGATTGGAGGATGTAAGAGGACTGTCCGTGACTCCATGGTAAGACTAGTATAGCGATACAGGAGTTCACGTTTCTGGCTAGCTTGGTGAAATCTAATTATACAACACAACACCACACCACCAGTTTGGGGTATTGGCCCTATTTTCAACAGTCTGCACTGAGGCAGGCAGTCACAGTCATGAGCCACTCTTAGACAGTGTGACATAGACTTTGATGTGATTTGCATTTTCTCTGCTCCTATACTGGTATGGTATAGCTTGTTCAAAAATATCACATATAATTTTCTTTTAGTAATATAATTAACCATTTATACTTAATCTTACTTGGATGCTGGAGAGCTATATGGCATGAGTTTCCTACCATAGGGTACTTTTTTCAATTTTTACATTATATCTGTACAATGTAAATTGACAAGTACAGTATTCAGGGAGATAGAACATTGAATCAAGTCATTTTACTTTCTGTAAAATTAGTAGAGAATTAGTAGAAAATGCAAACTTATAAAACAAAATATTTTCACATAATATATAATTCAACAATGGAACTTATTGCCATAGGATATTGTTGAAGTAAAAAAATGACCAGGATTCAGAGACTCAACACTTTATATGGATACCAAAAATACAGAGAGTTAATAATAAATACAAAAATAAAAATTAAGAATGTTAAACCTCATTCTTCAAGTTTTAGTCGATATCTGACTATTAAGGGTTAGGAGGAGACTCCCCTAGAAGGCAGATTATCCCACACCCGCTTACTACAGGATTTCTTAAACCTTCCTCTGAAGTTGATGGTCTCCTGCTCACAGTGCACCCACAAAGCTGCAATATTACTACCAGAACTTGTCATTTTTTGAAGGTTTTTTTCGTATGTTTAAGAAAGCAATTAGTTCCTATTTATTAAGCAAAATGTGGAAGATTTTAGAACACTGTTTAAAAAAAAAGAAAGAATCTTACTGTATCTCAACTTTGGTGTTCTCAATGAAGCCATGAAGTATTAGGTATTTATACATATTTCAAAAGAAAAGAAAATACTGGTTTACAAATAATCAGACATTTCCATATATAGAGAAGTAAGGCAATTCTCTCAGATCAAAGCATATGAAAATGGAAAATTATGATGAACAAGAACATATGAAATAATTTAAGCATTTTAGCATCACTATATTTTGCAATTATTCAGTTACCTCAAAACTTCTGGCAAGCTTTTTCAGCATTTTTAATCACAGAAATTTAAGCCAATGCAACATCTGCAATTTCTCTTTATATCATGCAATTCTTGGAAGCCAAATAATTTCTGGGGTATAACGACCTGCATCTGATTCAAATAAGTGTTTTGAATAGATTTCAATGGGCTATTTGAGTAGCTTAAAATAGAGATAGTGAAGGTTTTTTACTTATTGGTATATAAACTGTTAAACTGATCATAATACCAGTTTGTATAGCTGAGACATAACATTTGGTCCTTAAATAATTTTAGCCTTCCTTTATAGGAACTGAGAACAATTCAACTAGATAATTTATTGAAATTATTTGGAATTGCTGAGATACAATCCTCTTTCTCTTATGGCAATTTTTACAGTAGTACTCATAACTCCTCAAGGGACAATACCAACTTAAAAGAAATCCCACTACAGCTACAAGGAATATCGGGGGAGGAAGGGACATAAATTTGTTTACTCTGTCCAAGTGTTCCCTATATCCTGTCCCCTCAACACTACCGAAAAAGCAATCAGTTTCACTGCAGGCTGGGGCCACCAAGTCTCCATAACAGAAGAGCAGAATTTGCACCTAAAGAATTACAGAACAAGTTCTCAAGTAACATTGTTAATTCTACACATAACACCACCACCCAGGCTATTGTGAAATATATTTGGTAAGTCTAATAAAAAACTAAACCACTATAAAATCGTCACAAATTAGCATGATAGCAAAGTCAATATAGGAGTGTTGTGAAACTTTAACCCAGAGTTCAGTAGTCGGTCTCCAATAGTATTCAAACCATCCATCCCCATCAACTGGGTAACACATGGGCTGAAACACTATCCAACAGTTTGGGAGAGTTAGGCTGTTTAATAATTGTACAACATTAGTATTCAATGGTTCTCGAAATAACAAAGATGACAAAGTGACACACTTAAAACACTACTTGGAAATGGTCTTGACTCTAGCAGGGTCTCCACCAAAGAAGCAAAAAGGAAAGAAAAGGACCAATGAACCTTACATCTAGGAACAAAACCCCACAAAAAAAATTGATAGTAATACTTATAGTCTGGCATTTTGAAAGACTGCATGAGTTAATAGTGCTGTTGTTCACCAGAAAATTGGTACAAGATCTCAGGAACCTATGGTACACTGGAGAATGCACGGAGAGCCCATAGTCAGTGTTACAACAACATCTTCAGTTTTATCTAATTGTACAGTCTACTCTTATGCATAGATTAAAAAAACAACAGATGGAGTAGCCATATGTTACTTCTGTAACTGCCTAGAAATCTAAAAAATACTATCAAAATTTAAAAACTGGGGATGGCCACAAAATTTTTTTTTAAATATTGTGATGTGTCCATTGTGAGCACAGGCCTAAAACAACTCCTTAAAGACTTTTTGTCTGGGATGTCACCTTCTAGCAAGAGCAAGGAAGACACCAGAGAAGGAATGGATTATGTTAGGACTCTGATGTGTAGATAAAGCACATCTTAAATCTTCTACCAGAACGGACTGAAGGATGTTGAGAGACTCAGGGCTGTGTAGTGTAGCCAGTAAATAAAATGTATACACTACACTATATCATAGAGCTGGGAAACAATAGATTTTCCTCTGTGTAGCTCTAGTATGACCATAGGCAGAGAGTGGCTAGGACTATAGTCTCTCTCTCGACATGTCATTTTCTAAGCCATCCCACTGCCCAAATATATGGCCAGTTCAGCAGGCAATGCCCTATGTCCAGGGGCACGAGGGCCAAGAAGGGGATAGGACGTTACAGGGGAAGGTCCCGCCTATGCACTGGGTTCCCTGCAGATAGAACAGGATTCCTCAGTCCCAGCATGGGTCACTGGCTCCTGAGCGGCATTTCCTGGGAAAGCTGAAAAGTTCTGGTTGCGAGAGGCTCCATCGAACAAGGAGGTTCAGAAACTCCATCTGGAGTAGGTCACAAGGAAAAAGGAGTTGTGGCATCTGAACAGCCCCAGCAGATGAGCTGGAGAGACCTGTATGAGTGGAGATTCTCAGAGGAGAAGAGGATGGCACTGGTGCAGAACAGAGAGTAGAGTTTGCTAGGAAGGAATATAACAATCTACAAACATTTGAAGAGTGTTACTGTCAAGAGGGGATAGGAATTATTTAATGTGGTACACAGAGGTAAGAACTAACAGGAAGGAATTAAGAAAAAAAATTAGGCTGAAATGTCAGGAAAACTCACAACAAGATGTGGTAGCATATGATAGAGTCTCCCACAGGAAGAGATGGAAACCACATTACTTAGGACTTATAAAACTAGACAAAACTTTAGGAAATGTACTAGAAGTAAAAATCCCATAGTGACAAAGGGGTGCAAAGGATGAATTGCTGAGACATTTCTATTCCGAACTTCCAAGCTTCAAGGAATTTTTTATCAGATAGAAAGAATCTATTGTCTCAGGATACTTTAAAGGTGACTTTTTTTATAAAAGAATCTTGTCTTTAGTTAAAATATCTTTTGCAATAAAACTATTTTTAAGAGCAGAGTTGAAGAACTCTGTTGCTTTTAAATCTTAAATCTTTCAGTAGCGTCACCAACTCAAACTCAGGATATATATTTCTTTATGTTCCATTTTATATAAAGAAAGTTGATTTTAGAAAACTTTTGCTGGTGCAGTTACAGAAAGCTATCCAGTAGGGGGAGCACAAGCGACTATCCCCTCAATTGCTAGCATCACTACTGCAACAAACACTTGTATACTTGTCACAGGCTCCCCAATCACTTAAAAAAACTAAAACTAACATCACCCACATGAGATATTATCTCCATTTTAGATATGGGTTAACTAAAGCAAAGATAACTGAAGTGACTTGTCTAAAACTGAACAGAGAGTAGCAAACCAATGACCAGAACTCAAAATGCTGATAGATAGTTAGGAGCACCACCCAAAAGAAAATACTTGTTCTCTGGTTTTGATTATATTATTGAAGAGGTCTATGAAATATGAATATAGAATACAAAGAAACTATATTGCCAGAAACAAAAGAAGAGGGGTTGTTTGACAATTGGGGAGAAAAAAAATAATTTTCAAGCCAAAGGACAAAAAATAGAAATGATAAAAGTACCTGACAGTATCTCCTTAAAAGTAGTAATAATAAGTAACTTTTCCTACAGGAGATAAGAGATGTTAGTGAAATTGTCATAGGACTTTGCTAAAAGTGATTATTGTGAGAAAATTGTACCTCATAGGTTCATTTTATCTTTTTTCAAAATCCAAACCTAATATGGAATTCTTCACCCCTTTTTAACTGATTTGATTCTTATGTCTCTAAAGTTAACGATGTCCTAATCCAAATAAATTTCCCCATAACATGTTCCAACTGAATACACAGTGCAAGCAACAACCTGTCCCTTTCAAGAAAAAAAAATGTATTTGATTTTGGATATACTAAAATCAAATTCTCTCTTCAGCTAAACATTATATTTTGGTTTTTAACAGCAGAAACAAAGGAAGTATACCAACATAATTTCAACATTTTATCATATTTTGATTTAATATTCTGCAACCAAATTATTTCAAAATAAAGCTACAAATTTTCCAATTTGTTTCAATCTCTTCCAGAAGAGCCAGACTCATTAAAGAAAAAAAAAAAAAAGTTTGCACAATTTTATGCAGAACATCCATTCGTGTTCTTCACAATATACAAAAGCAAAGAATTAACTTGAGAAAGATATATGCTTAGGCAATTGTACAAATCTCTTTTCTCCTGTGCACAAGTTGTCACTCCTTCATTAGTTGAATGTAATGAACACCATGTATACCTTTGAATGTGCAATCTGAAAATGTTACATAATAAGAAATACTATCTAGAAAATTTCTAGGTTATGTCAAATGTACCCATAAGTAATTTTGTTGTATGCACAAAAACAGATGAGAGGAAGAAAAAAAAATCTTAATAGAAGATAGTTACCACAGCAACCATCACATCTTATGAAAAAATGGCTCCTCAATACAAAACAAAAAAACAAAAAGGATACAAGTGAAAGATTGCACTTGGTGATAGAAAAGCTGTGAATTTCAAAAATATATTAAGAGCATCTGATGTGCCAATTTACTACTTTGTCACTTTCCTTCCACCAAGAGCACTGTGAAGTGCATAAAAAAAATGGATCCAGCAAATCCTGAGGAAGTTCTGGGTTATTTTCAGCTGTGACTATGTTATCAATCCTCTTACAACACATGCAGAGAAGAGTGCTAGCATGTCCTCTTCTGACCCCCAACTCTACACCTCCATGCATCAAAGTAACGTACGATCAGATGGACTGCTTAATCTTTTTATTACAGAATGTAGTGTGTGGGTCAATACAGGGCTATGTTTTAATTTACTTTCAGAGAACAAACGTTGAGATATTATTCCACTTTATGACAAATAGCAGCAGTGCTAATTTACAATCTTCAGATTACTAGTGGCTAATTATTTCAACAAAGCTGGATTCCTTACTTGTGTTTGTTTTCCCTCTTAATATTTCCTTTTCCCCATTTTAATAGTTTAATTAACATCCTCAGCAGTAAGTTGAGAAGCCTCTGTTTCAAATTTAAAGTTTCGGCCTCAGGCAATCTGCTGATTTAGCACTTCCCCTTCGTGGAATTAAAATTCCTTGTGTTTTAGAATCCCTTTGAGTCAGAAAAGTTCATCAACAGAGTACATATATTGTTTGCCCCTATGAGGGTTGTTTTTTTTTAAACTAAAAAGAAAGGTACCTGAACTACTGACCAATCCTGTAATTCATATTTATTCATTATCCTCATTTTATGAAAAGTAGGAAACCTTCTTGTACGCAGTCACATACAATATTTTACTAAGAACACAAGAAGGGCCGTACTGGGTCAGACCAAAGGTCCATCTAGCCCAGTATCCTGTCTACCGACAGTGGCCAATGCCAGGTGCCCCGGAGTGAGTGAACCTAACAGGTAAAGATCAAGTTATCTCTCTCCTGCCATCCATCACCCCTCTCTGACAGACAGAGGCTAGGGACACCATTCCTTACCCAGCCTGGCTAATAGCCATTAATGGACTTAGCTCCATAAATTTATCCAGTTCTCTTTTAAACCCTGTTATAGTCCTAGCCTTCCCAGCCTCCTCAGGCAAGGAGTTCCACAGGTTGACTGTGTGCTGTATGAAGAAGAACTTCCTTTTATTTGTTTTAAACCTGCTGCCCACTAATTTCAATGGGTGGCCCCTAGTTCTGCTATTATGGGAACAAGTAAATAACTTTTCCTTATTCACCTTCTCCACGCCACTCATAATTTTATATACCTCTATCATATCCCCCTTAGTATCCTCTTTTCCAAGTTAAAAGGCCTAGCCTCTTTAATCTCTCCTCATATGGGACCCGTTCCAATCCCCTAATCATTTTAGTTGCCCTTCTCTGAACCTTTTCTAATGCCAGTATATCCTTTTTGAAATGAGGAGACCACATTAGTACACAGTATGCAAGATGTGGGCACACCATGGATTTGTATAGGGGCAATAAGATATTCCCCATCTTATTATCTATCCCTTTGTTAATGATTCCTAACATCCTATTTGCTTTTTTGACTGACGCTGCACACTGCATGGACATCTTCAGAGAACTATCCACGATGACTCCAAGATCTCTTTCCTGAATAGTTGTAGCTAAATTAGCCTCCATCACATTTTACGTATAGTTGGGGTTATTTTTTCCAAACTGCATTACTTTACATTTATCCACATTAAATTTCATTTGTCATTTTGTTGCCCAATCACTTAGTTTTGTGAGATCTTTTTGAAGTTCTTCACAGTCTGCTTGAGTCTTAACTATTTTGAGCAGTTTAGTATCATCTGCAAACTTTGCTACCTCACTGTTTACCCCTTCCTCCAAATCACTGATGAATAAGTTGAATAGGATTGGTCCTTTGGGGAAAACCTCTAGTTACCCCTGTCCATTCTGAAAATTTACCATTTATTCCTATCCTTTGTTCCCTGTCTTTTAACCAGTTCTCAATCCATGAAAGGATCTTCCCTCTTATCCCATGGCAACTTAATTTACGTAAGAGCCTCTGGTGAGGAATCTTGTCAAAGGCTTTCTGGAAATCTAAGTATACTACGTCCACTGGATCCCCCTTGTCCACATGTTTGTTGACCCCTTCAAAGAACTCTAATAGATTAGTAAGACATGATTTCCCTTTACAGAAACCATGCTGACTTTTGCCCAACAATTTATGTTCTTCTATGTGCCTGACAATTTTATTCTTTACTATTGTTTCAACTAATTTGCCTGGTATGGACTACCGATCTGTAGTTACTGGGATCACCTCTAGAGCCCTTTTTAAATATTGGCGTTACATTAGCTATCTTCCAGTCATTGGGTACAGAAGCCGATTTAAAGGACAGGTTACAAACCTTAGTTAATAGTTCCGCAATTTCACATTTGAGTTCTTTCAGAACTCTTGGGTGAATGCCATCTGGTCCCGGTGACTTGTTACAGTTAAGTTTATCAATTAGTTCCAAGACCTCCTCTAGTGACACTAATGTCTACTGTCTCTTTAGGCAGATGATTTGTCCGCTCCTTCATTAGAACTATAGTTTTTTAAAAATCACTTTTCAGAGTGAACTAAAATGTCCCAGTCCTAAGAGGCAGGGCATAATTTCTTTTATCTTTTGTTTAGAAAGTTTTCCTTATAAAACTATTGTTCCATGGGTTAAAATGAAAGTAAATGATATTTCAAATATACATTTTATAAACAATACTCCCAGAATTAGCCCTTTCATATTGTTTAATAAAAAATATGCTTGTGAATTCATTATCTATTTTCTCAGGTTACAAAGAAATGTATTCCTCTCCTCTATCAAAACCTCAGATACTGGCATCATAACCTGCAGGAGGTGTTGTAAGTGTTACAGTTTACCACACTCTTGAGAGAGCTATTTATCCTTCACTCATGGATTTCAGACACTAAAGTATAAAAGCAATAGGCAACAGCGCACATGCAACTTTGTCTCTTCTAGAGCGGAAAATAAACCAAAAGCACAAGTAGTCAAATTCTTACCAGCAAGACTAGAGGGGGGATTCTATTTAATCCACTTTTAATCTCTCTGATTTTGCAAAACCTCATTAACAGTAATATTTTTACTTTCATTGTTAAAAGGAAGCAAATGAGACATTTTAGGGCCAGCACAGAAGTATTTATTTCTAAAATGCCCGCAGTTCACAGTGACTTTCAGTATCATCCATACAACGCTCATTACTGAACCCTACACATAATATTCATGGCTTATTAAGAAAGAAATCCATCCACACAGGAAAACTACAGCTTTGATATTTTGTGACCAAATGAACACATATTTAACAACAAAACAAAATCAGGCTAATTAAGGAGTGTGCTGTACAGAAAATTAAAAAAAATTCACCTGAGTTTACTTGATTCAGTTAACTTCTATGTCAAATCCTGTAAACCAGTGTTGCCCAAAAAAACGTGAACCAATCTATGTTCTATTGCAGTTGTTGTCATTGGAAGTATATCACTATCATTTAAACCCTCACAAAACAAACTCTTCTCTCTACGTATAAGGGAAAGGGAGATGGTGGGATAAATTGAGAGATTTCATCTATATTTTAAAATGTGGTATCAGAGACATTTAATTATTAGAGACAAAATGCAAGGATTATGAACAAAACCTCTTCATATGACGATTAGCATTCATTTGTGTCTTCATAGTCCAAGTAATTCAATATTTTAACAAAAATCTGTATTAAATCAGCATATGACCAAGCAGGATAGAAAGATGTTACTCATATTCATTACCGTCCACAGTTTTTTTTATTTGAGATGTACCAAATAACATTTTTCTACCCTAACACTGACATTTTGATCTTTTTGTAGAATTTAATAAGGTGAAATCAAGTGGCACACAAAATATGATAGGAAATGCACTAGAAAGAAATAGCCATCGTAAATCTATTAATTAGTCTTTTGTATATTCAATACAATTTTGCTACCCATTTTCAGAAAAAAAAATCATTTTGATCTGAAAATAAACAATATATAAAATGCTATCAAAGTGCAAAAAGAAAAATGAAGAAAAAGAAAAAAAGAGAGATCCATGCTAAAATATTCTGACTAATCCTGGAAAGCTACCTAACTTCCTGAGATCAGACCCCTTTTCATTCATCTTTTAATAATTTAACCTACCAAGTTTGCATTTTTTATGCAGGTACAGTTAAAAGCATTGCAGGTTTGATATGTCAATCTTACAAGCCTAGGAATGAAACCCGAACACTTGCCCAAGAATAGTCAAGCTCAGTTACTCTGAGTAACAGTATCCACCTTCAATACTTAATGGATTAAAAAAAAAAAAAAAAAAAGACTAACGTCCGCAGCCGGTTTTTTGCAGGAGATAGAAACTGCAGTTTAGGTACCGCCCCTGACCGACCGCTATTACCACACCTAAGAATCTGGACACTTCGCTAAGGAAAGAAGAAGCGCAAACATTATGACCAGCAGACTCATGCACCCAGATCTCTCTTTGGATGGATGTATATATATGTATCACGTACATACGAGAGAAAAGGCGGCAGCTATCCAGACAGGCGCATCATACACAGCTGTATAATACGGAGATGGCTTGAGACAATTATAGCTACTGTGAGGCCAGTACATAACCTATCACAGACAGTAGATTATTACTGAACTAATAGATTTATAATGCAAACACACGGGTGTCCACTGGTGATCTGGAGCAGCAGCCTGACATACAGACAGCTGGTAGCGGTAGGGACAGATGAACCTAAAGAGGCGGAATGAATGAGCAGATAGAGACGGAGATGGGACAGAGCCAGACTCTCAGAGCCGGAGTCCTAGTGCTCCTAGGCAGACAGAGACACAAGGGCAGCCGGGGACAGACCCAAGGGCACGAGATGAGCAGAGAGGGTCACACACCAGGGCACAGCCAGGGACGCACCCAGGCGGGGCTGGCGGCGGGGCACGGGCCGGCAGCTCCCCTCACAGCCCTTCTCCTCCTTACCTGGCAGTAGGTGCCGGTGACCCCGGCGGGGCAGGCGCAGCTGTAGGCAGGCTGGGGCGGCGGCGGGCGGCGGGGGCCGGCGGGGCTCCGGGCCGGCGCCGGGGAGCAGGTGCCGTTGTTCCAGCAGGGCTGGCTGAGGCAGGGGTCCCCCGCGGAGCCGGCGGGCTCAGCGCTGGCCGGCCCGGAGAGGCAGACGCGGCGCTGGGCGAGGCTGAGCAGCAGCAGCAGGAGCGGGGCGGCGCGGGGCATGGCGCTGCAGCGGCGGCCGGGGCAGCCCGGGTCTGGGGGCCGCGGCGCGGCGGCGGCGGCGGCGGTGGACACGGAGACAGCAGTTACGCGGCGCTTCTCGGCTGCTCCCCGGCGCCGCTTCCCCAAGCAACGTGCGGGCGGGGACTAGGGCGGGGTGGGGCCGGGCTGCGGGGATCTTTCCCGTCCAGTGCCCAGCAGAGGGCGCCCGGCCGCGGCTAGGAGCGGGGCGAGCTGAGGAGAGGCCGGGGCACCACCCCAAGGAGAACAGCCGGGAAACACGTCCCTTGTCCCGGCTTGGGGCCGGGCGGGAGCAGCGCCTGCCCCGGGGCGGCAGGGTAGCGAAGGGGCAGCGGTGGCTGAGGAGAGGAGGAGGAGGAGGAGGCGGCGGCGGGGCTGGGGGGAGATACTGGAGCCAGCACAACCCGCCCTTTGTCCGTGCACAGGTCGCGGTGGGGGTGTTGAGGCGCTGCAGGTGTGAATGCAGCCCCCAGGAGCCAGCAGCGCCCTCCGGAGATGGGCAACACGACGGACACCGTGAGGCTGTGTAACCCTGGGGGTGCTGTTCTGCGCCGTTTGCTGTCACCGCGGCCACTCAGCGATTAATGAGTCCTAGCTACAGCCTGAGCTAAGAGCCGTGTGTCTTTTAGCTCCTGCTCTAGAACAAGGGTGGGCAAACCTTTTGGCCTAAGGGCCACATTGGGAAATAGGAATTGTGTGGCGGTCCATGAATGCTCACAAAATTGGAATGGGAGAGGAGTGTGGGCTCTGGGGATGAGGCATTTGGGGTGTAGGAGGATGCTCTGGAATGGGACCAAGGGAGTTCAGAGGGTGGGAAGGGGATTGGGGTGGGGTGGGATGCAGGTTCTAGCTGGGGGTGCAGATTCTGGGATGGGACTAGGGATGAGGCGTTTGGGGTGTAGGATGGTGCACCTGGCTGGGACCAAGGAGTTTGGAGAACTGGAGGGGGGCAAGAATCAGGGCTAGGGCAGAGAGTTGGGGTATGGGGCGAGGCTCAGGGAATGAAGGCACTGAGCGGCGCTTACCTCAAGCAGCTCCCAGAAGCAGTGGTATGTCCCTTCTCTGCTCCTATGTGGAGGCGTGGCCAGGTGGCTCTTCATGCTGCCCCTTCCACAGGCACTACCCCTGCAGCTCCCATTGGAGCGCATGGAAACCAGACTGGGGCCATGCCGCAGCTTTTGGGGACTGCATAGTGCAGCCCCCAACCCAGCGCCCATGCCAGAGCGGAGCCCAGCCATGTGATCCAGCCCCCGCCCCAGCACCCAGCTGGAGCACAAGAGTATGCGGAGTTTAAGAGACAAATGTAAGAAATTAACAGTTGTCAGGCTTTCAGTATATCATCAGTAATACCCACAACCAGAGACAGTATCAGGACCCAACTGTGCTAAGTACTATACAGACACACAGTATGGGACTGTCCTTGCTCAAGAGAGTTTACAATTTGAATCTAAAAATAATAGCTATATAATTTTAATGCTATATTAAGATCTATCTATAAGAAGATAAAATGTGTAATGTGCATTTTTGGGTTGTTCTTTAGCTATCTACACTGCATAAAAATCCCAAAGAAATTGCAGTAGTAGCTTATTCTCTTTTTCCTTTACTGAGGTAAACTGCAGTAGGTTAAAAAAATTGGTCTACGTTTTGCTAATCGTTTCTGCAGATTTCTGTTGCCCCTGGCTAGAACTAAGATACATATTCTATAGCTTATGTAACAGAACATGAAGGTAATCCATGCTATTATACATTTGCTCCTACACAGAGGCATTTAAACCTGTAATAACTAATGACTTCCCCTCAGATCTCTGTCACACCTGTGCAAGAACATGATAATACTGCTGACAGCAATCTGTGATACTTTTCAGAAACTTGTTCTAACACAAGGCCAGATATTTGGCATTTCTCCTACAAATGATGAGTGAAACCTGTATCATGGCCTGAAATAATTGAAAATGCTTCTTGAATTGAAATGAACTACTGAAAACTCAGCTGGACTATTTGCAGCCTAGCCACTATTGGATTCATACCTTGAAGCAAAAATGAACTGCCCTTGCTTTTCCATAACATCATGACTTTCTTATTTCCACTGCATTTTAATATTACATTTTCTGTGCCATACCAACTCCCTCTGCTGGTCCCATTTTTACTGTTTTCCCATTTTCCAATTTCACCAGTTTTTTTAAATTGCTTTTGTCAGGTGTCCCAGTTTCCAGCTATGTAACAAATAATGCTTGTGATTCTAACTACAGTTTTTTATCTGTTTATACACACACACACACACACACTCTGTCCCCTGACTTTCTCCTGAAATCAGTGTTTTCAGATGCTCCCTGTAGTTCTCTGCTCTAAACCATTTCCATTGTAAAAATCTTTGGGAAAGATGTGACTGGAAAAAGGAGCAGGCCTTACTTCAGCTTTCTGTAGTCCTGATGGATAGTAGCAAACCCTAATGCTACTAACAGGCAAAGGCAAACTACTTCAATCAGATTATCTCCTGTGTCGCTTTTCTATAGAATCATTTACAATAATATATGTACTGCTTGAATAAAGGTTTGTCTCTTACTTTACCTCAGGGCCTCCTTGCTACCATCCCTCTCTAACATTATGTGTTCATGACCTGTACAGTGCCTACCAAAACTTATTCATCAGAACCCTGGAGATAATGGAACATAGGGATTGCTGTACCATATCACATCAATGGTCCAACTAGTCCAGTAACCTGTCTTTTCCAGTGACTGGTACCAAATGCCTCAGCTGGAGGAAGAAGAAATTCCATAGTGAGTATTTATGCAATGTCCAGCCTATAGAGGAAGTTTCTCTCTAATCTCTGGTATATGTCATGAAATCATGAGGATTTATATCCCTTATTAAAATGTTTTAACCTAATGTAGCTATAGATGTTCTCATTCATATAAGTGTCTAACTATTTTTAAAGTGTGTTATTGAGGGCAAGAGCGTATTGTGGCAATAAATTCTAAATGCTAATTATGCACTGTATGAAAACAACCTTATGTAATTTCAAATTTATTGCCTTGAAGTTTTATTGAATGATCTCTTGCTTTTTCATTAAGAGAAAGGGTAAGTGGGACCACTTGATTTACCCTATCTTTATTATTTAGCATACATCGATCATGTCCTGGCTTATCTAGCTCTTCTCCAAATTAAATATTTCCACTCTTTTCAATCTCTCATAATATGGAAGTCTTTCCATGTTGCTAATTCAATTTTGTTGCCCATCTCAGGACTCCTTGTATTTCTGCTAAAACTTTTAAGCAGAATAACCAGAAGTTAATACAGTCTTCCAAGAGAGGATGTACTACTGATTTATATAATAGCATTGTGACATTTTCAGTATTATTTTCTATCCCAAACCTTTACTTATGTATTTTTTTCCTTTTTTAGCTACAGGTGTGCATTGAGAAAGTCCACTCTGAGTAATCCACAATGTCACAAAGATAGCTCTGCTTACAACTGATTTAGAGGAATGGATCTTTTGCTGTTATAAGTTGTTATAGGCCCCTCGACTTACAACAACTTAAGTAATTTATTCCTTCCAGTGTGCATTACCTTGAAATTCAGTGCTGATAATTATATCTGCCACTGTGCTCCCATTCAGCTAGCTTTGATATGGCCTTCTGAATTTACTTATCCTCTTTAGTCTTGAATAACGAAATAACTGTGTCATCTGCATGCTTTTCCCCCTTTCATAACTTAGCTATAAATATAATAAACGTTAAATCATAATTCTGGGGGGTGCTCTACTGTTAACTTCTTGTATGCTCAAACTATTTGTTCCTACTCTTTGTTTTCTGTATTTTAGTCTATTTCTAATCCATGACAGTAGTTTAATTCTTATCCTGTAAATAGGGTCCCACCAAATTCATGGTCCTTTTTGGTCAATTTCACGGTTATAGGATTTTTAAAATCATAAAATTTATGGATTTCAGCAATTTAAATCTGAAATGTCATGGTGTTGTAATTGTAGGGGTCCTGACCCAAAAAGGAGAGGGTGGAGGGGGTTGCAGTACTGCAGGCCTTCTGCACTGCTGCTGGCAGCAGCCCGGCCTTCAGAGCTGGGCAGCTGGAGAGCGGCAGCTGCTGGCCGGGAGCCCAGCCCTGAAGGAAGCAGAGGCGGCGTAGAAGGATGGCATGGTATGGTATGGTATTGCCACTCTTATTTCTGTGCTACTGCCTGCAGATCTGGCCCTCAGTAAGCAGCTACCACTGTCCAACCACCCAGCTCTGAAGAAAACAGCGCAGAAGGAAAGGTGGCATGGTATCATATGGTATTGCCACCCTTACTTCCGCACTGCTGCTGGTGGTGCACTGCCTTCAGAGCTGAATCATCCCAGCACCTTTTCAGCATCTGTGTCCAATGTTTTTCCCCCAGGATAGCAAATGATTTTAAGGAGACTTTTTTTTTTTTTTTGCAGCTCACTCACTTCATTCTTATGTCCCTTCAGAATTCTTGGATGAATACTAGCTGTTCCTCCTTTTTAATTTATTCACTTGCTAGCACCTTCTTTTTCCATGACAGTTCCTCATTTTTATAACCAGAATTGAATATGGCTGGGGTAGCTATGTCTACAACATGCTCAGTTGTGAAAGCTGATGCATAGAAATCATTTAACTTCTTTGCAACGTACTTGTTCTGCTTAAATTGTTGCTTTTACTCCCTGGAAGTCCAGATGACCCACCAGCTTTCAGGGTTCTTGCTTCTGATATACTTAAATCATTTTTTCCCCCTCCAACTGATTGGCTATCCAGTTATACTACATGGGGAACCTCTGTAAATCTTAACATTTTTGTTACTTTTTGTTTTATCTTAGGGCTGGGCTACCCTGGGAGAGAGGGTCGCCCTAAGATACCCAACTTCAGCTACACAAATAGTGTAGCTGAAGTCGAAGTATTAGGTCGACTTACCTGGCCATCCTCACGGGGGCGAGTTGACTGTTGCTGCTCCCCAGTCAACTCTGCATCTTTCTCTTTTGGAGATGGAGCTCCAGAGTCGATGGGGAGCGATTTATCGCATCTAGATGAGATGCGATAAATCGCTCCCTGATACATTGAGCATTACCCGCCAATCCGGCGGGTAGTATAGATGTATTCTTAGTTCTTCTAGAATATGTGTTGGCTCTTCTATTAAGATAATAAATCAAATAGTTTCTGAAGCTTTTTTGTTGTAGTTTAGTAGCTATGTTCTCTTTAACGAGTTAAACTTTTCAGTGTGATATATTCGGTAACTATGAAAAGGCATAACATGCAAAAAATGAAATAGGCCATCAATTCTATGACTAATAAGGGATAACTATTCCCTCACTTGACATATCAGTTAAATTTTCTCTCTTCTGACTAGTAAAGCTGGGTGAAAAAATTCACACAAAATAGTGTATTTGTTGAAAAATGCAGTTTCAGTTGACTTGAAACAAGTCTCAGTTTTGACATGAATTCACCAGTTTCAGCCAAAATAAAATTATATGGCAGTATTCAGCAGGGCACGTAAGTGCTATTTGTTAAACAACTACAGAAGGAACAGGTAGTAGTGTCTTCCTTACAACCTATAACCCAGTGGCTAGGGCACTCACTTCAGAAGTGGGAGACCTATTCAATTTCTTCTCCCCCAATGTGGAGCAGCAGCTAAGCACTAGGTATAGGATATTCTGAGGCATGACTTTTTTAGTCTCACCGATTGAAGCTGTTCCAGTGGGTATACATAATTAACTGCGTATTCTTGCCCAGTTTCCCAGATGAGTGCCCTAACCACCAGGCTATCAGGTGATTTTCACACTCTCTCTCTGATCTAATAACTAGTCTGCTATTTTATACATAGGACACAACCATCGCAGACTACTCTGTGGTCAGGCGCTGACCTAGGAAAGGGAAGATCCAAGTTCCACATCAGGTTGGGGGGAATTGAACTTCCGTCTCCCACATTCCTAACCACTGGGCTAAAGTTTGTAAGAAAAGTAATGGACAGGTCCGCCATCTTCTTTTCTTCTTCTCCCTAGTTTGCATTAACATAGTCATCTTTCAAATGAGATTATAGTAATGCAAGCTGGGTACCTTTTTGTTCATGCCAGCAGCATCTACCTGGTGAAGTGACAGCACAGCATACTAGCACATGCTTCAATTCAGGCTCAAGTAGTCTGAACTGCAGGGCTGTGTAAATATAGCCTAAGAAGCATTTTAATACATCATCCCCATCTACTGGAAACTGAAGGGAATGCAGAGACCCGAGAATTGATTACCTTTTAAATGAGTCCAGTGGTTAGACAACCATTAAGAGAGTTGTCCTTGCTTCCCAAACACAGATTTAAAAAAATTAGGAAACAAACCTTTAGACAAAATGCTCTCTAGCTGAAACCAGCAGATGTCTTAAGCATAAGAAGAGCTGTAAATCAGCCTGAGGTGGCACTATCCAATTCTCCAATCTGGAAATCGTTAGGGCATACAAATCTAAATTTATGAAACTCGAGAGGTTGCAGCACAGCTAAGCTGCTGCATGTACTGCTGAGGGGGGACCAAGCTAAGTTAAGAAGCTGGGAGATCCTGAGATGTTATCCTGATATAATCCTATATAGACTGCCAGAAGCTGTTTTATCATCTTTTCATTCATGCATTCTGAATCCAAAACCACAAGCTGAAGAGCAGTGGTATGAATCAACCAGAATTGTTGTAATTTCACCTCTTCTCCACCATGGGTGGTCATCAAACCTGAGGCCAAACCAGAAGATGACAAACTTCCTGGACCAATGAGCTTTTGGATTTGGTAAAATCAGATTCCCAAAATACTTCTAAGTAACTACTTGCTTAATTTTATTTTTAATCAGTCTCAGAATCATTTAAGCTAAGATCTCCTTCCTAGGCAAAGGGCTGGTCTATTTTGGAATTTCTTAAAGCAGCCCACAGACACACACCTTGGCCCACTTAAATGGTCTACTAGTTACCCAATGTTTTGTCTCGTATAAAGAAGTTGATATTGATTCGCTCTTTAGGTTGTTTAAGGCATTGTCACTGCTTGTATTCAAGTATCCTTAGAATACTCTTTGGTATATTAACAATTTATCTTAAGAATTACCAAATGGTTTTCATTACCTTAATATATTAAACATTTCTTAAAGATATTATATACTCTTTTTACACCTCAAAGTGACTATGTATAGTCATTTAAAAAACACTTGCTGCCTGAAGGCTACTATTGTATATTTTACTTCAGGAGGCATTCTGCACCAAAAAATTAAAAATTCTGAACAAGTTTTAAAATTCTGCAAATTTTAGTTGTCAAAATACCACTGTGGGGTCCACACTCACCCTTCCAGGGAGTGGGGTGTTCAGAGCAGTCTTTCAGCATTCCAGCTGCAGTGGCCAACCACACCCCAAGTCAAGCCCCTTCTAGCAGGCATCTGGTGTAGTCCACAGAGGCCACTTCAGCAGCCAGGTGCAATGAGTGGGGAAGGGGAAGGGACCCAGGCCCCCCCTCTACTCTGGGTCCCAGCCCAGGGGCCCTTTGGCAGCAGTTGTCTTGCCCTCCTTCTCTCTTCTAGTCCCTTTCGCTCTCCCTGGGCCACTCTGCACCAGATAAGCCCTTCTCTCAGGGCTGGCAGCCTGACAGGTAACCAGGCTGGAGTTCCTTTCTGCTCCCCCTGAACCTACCCAGCATTGTGGTGTCCCTGGTGCATCTGCTCCTCTCTCAAAAGCCAGACCTTCCCCCTTGAAGGTCCAGGAGAGACTAATTACTCCGCTCCTGGGCAGCCTTCTTATAGTGCCTAGCCTGTCCCTGATTTGCTGGCTACAAACTTGGCCCTCAGTAGGCCTTTTTCTGATTGGCTGTCTTCCCACACAGCCACTCTGGCAAGGGAGTTGGGCAGCCATCCCACTACAATTATATATGACATTTATTATGAATTATTTTCCATTTCCCCAACCATGCTTTTCAGTACAGTCATGTGACTATTCAATTAATTTATGCCCTGATTCTCAAAGCTCTTAAAGTAAATGGAATTGCTCATTTTTCAAGTTAAACATGACTATTGTTTGCTGCAGGGAGACCTTATTTTGATTCACATATCTTTAATTTATTGAAAACACTCAGTTTAAGACATGAGTGGAATGTTAAAAATAAATTTCACAACTGTTTAATGAGAGCAAAATATTACATTGTGTGTATATAAAAATGAACAGAGTAACAGTTCTTACCCCTTGATTTTAATCTTGCCTTAATCTACACTGCATGACCCTCCCCTTCTCCACCTGTCATTTTGTGTATTGCTTTCTTAACATTCCATTCCAGCTGTTGCACATGCTCTCTATTGTTCTCCATTGTATTATTAAACTGTGTGATGATTGCATGTTTTCTCTTTGTTTGCTGACTTTGACAGGATTGGTTGGTAATCACGATGATTTGTTTACCGCTGTCAACTAGTCTATGCTGCTATTTAAATGACTGCTGTATATTCCTAAACATCAGAGGAGGAATCTGCAATAGAGATTGGGGATAAGTTTCAGCTTTCCATCTTAACAGCTTGTGTGAAAAGTAGCAATGCTGTAGATAGCCCTGATACAAAAATGTTCAACTATGTAGAAATATTCTCAGGGGATATCCCCATTACTCATAGGAGTTTTCAGTATTCTAAACACTTTTTAGAAAATTATGAAACAGTGGAATGGTCAAGCCAGGCTTTTTAACATTGTGAAAGTGTTACATGCAAAGGGGCTGCTAATTATTTAACAAAATTCCAAACTGTAAAACTTAATCCTTCAAACTCACAGCGATTTCATATATAACATGCATAAAAAATAATCCAATTTCCACATTCATTACAAGTAAGAATATGCAAGAGACCAGGAAGAGTAGAACACTGCTGTCTTACATGCATGCTACTCATCCTAGAGTTCTAAAGCAATGACCTTTAAACCCAGAAATTTAAATTGCTTAAAAACCTAAATTTAGTTTACAGTCTTTTTAAAAGAACTACTGGTTAAGAATTAGAGGATGTCACACATTCATTCCTTGATGAGTGGTGGCCTTATCAGAATTAGACAGACTGGAGAGCTCTGATACATGGGACCTGGCACTGCTAACACTGGATATCTTGGTCTTCTGTCCATTTCTCCTCTGTGCTACAGCATCTGGAACTGAAGGCAGTGATGGCCCTCATTCAGAAGTATCACTTACATCAATTTTCCAGGATTTGGAGGAGGCAGTTGGAAATACCACTGGCCCTGCAACCAGCAGGGTTGCATCAGAGTGAGATCACTGAAGTATGAGGTGTGGCACCACTGAGGGTGACTGAACTCATTTTTAACTTTTCCAAAACTAGGGATTCAACCATACAGCCCCTGCTTAGGGCATGTGTGGCCTATGGGGCTTGACTGGGGGAGCTGTAGGAACAGAGTCCATCCTTGATAGGGGCTGTGACTTTTTGGAGCCCTGCAGTTGACCAGAACAGTTGGAGGCCACTCCTTAGAGCTTAGAACCAGAGTCTAAACAGATCTAGATGATCGAGCTTGGAGGGCTTCCTTAAGTTGGGGAAGCTGTAGCCAAATCTTCTTGTGTTGTGGGTGCTGGTGAAAATCAAGCAGATCAAACAGCCAGAGGGTGAGTGGCCTTCTCCCAATCAGCTCAGGCACCACATATGGTCATCTGATATTGGGAAGAAGGCCAGCAGGAAACAAACCTTTTAAACGCCCAGCTTTTTCAATTTCACCATTCCCTGGGACTGGGGAAAACCTGCACTATTACTGACATACTGTAAGCTAACACTAAAGTTGGTAGAAAACTACTCTGTGCTTCAAAGAACTGGAGCTATTCACATCCATCCTGGCATATGATTTGGAGGAACTGAGGTGGGGATGGTGCTCTGCCCCTTTTACAGCCTCAGACCTCAGTGGGTCAGGATGCTGAGGAGAGAGGTGGGATGTAAGAGTGCTCTAGTTGACACTTCTAGAAGAGGGTTGCCTCCTGGACACAGGGCATGGAGGAGCAGAGGTAAAGGAGTCCTTGTCTAGCTCATCCCCACTGTATAATGGGAGTGGAAGTGTGTCATGAGTAGGGAGGGAAGAATATTCCCATGTACTGTGAGGCTTAACTGGTAAGACGCGATATCCTCCAAGATGCCATTCCTTGCCAAGTGCTTGTTACCACTAAAAGACTTGTGATCTTTTCCCTATTCATACGGACTAAACTAAGGCAAATTTCAGGATTTTTAAACTTCTTACACAAGAGCTCGGTATCAGAAATGATTATCAGAGTTTGCTAATAAAGACTTCCCCCAGTCCAAAGGTGTCTCTGGAAGAATCTCAGCATGTGGGGACTGTGTGTGGGAGACAGACTCAAGTGAGCTACAAGGACCAGACGCCAGAGTTTTAAAGGTACATAGGGATATACATCCATGGTATTTGGCTTCTGGAGATTTAGGCTTCTAAATCAACTTCTAATGACAGTAGTTGAAACTCTGAGCACAGAAATAGTTATATACTCAAAAATCTGGGCCCAAACTTCTATGTGCCAGAAGTAATTATTGCAGTGTAAACCCTTTCAATGGTTCTTCAGGGGATCTTGTCACAGATGAAACTTCTCATGACCTACCTTTTCTGTTTGGCCATTTCTGCCCTCTTCAGGGCAAGATTAAAATTAAGAGAAGTGAATGGTCCTTTTCAAGGACTAATCCCTCAAAAATGCAGGAAAGAGGAGAGATGACTGCTCAGTGCTTCTCCAGAGTCTGGCTTAGAAGGCTGGGATGGTAACAAGAAAGACAGAAAGACTGATCTGCCAGTCTGTTTACATAGGTGAAGACAATATAATTGAGGGTGGACAGTGTGTCTCTGAAGCCTAGAACTCTGCGGACAAATCTCAACTACCTCTAGTATCTGCAGAAAGAGAGGAACAGCTGGAATGTCTTGACTAGCGGAGAGCTAATGACAGAGAAGTGCATTTCACATGCAAGCATATAAACAAGGCCCATACTCTTAAGAGCTCACAGTCTGAGTGGATGATATATAAGATAATGATAAGGAATTAGGTAACAAAAAACCCAAGGTGACCACTTATGTTAGACACACATTCTTAGGGCATGTCTACACATAAAATGCTGCAGTTGCATTGCTGTGGCACTTGAGTGTAGACACTTAGTACAGTGATGGGAGAACCCCACACATCACTGTACTAAGTACAGCTCCCTGAAGAGGCAGTAGCTAGGTCTACACTGGGGGTTAGGTAGCATAGCTACCTATGTCAGGCAGGTGGATTTTTCATGTAGCTATGCTGATGCAAATTTCCCAGTGTAGACCAGCTCAGAGTTGTAAAGTTTATTTATTAAAGCAGGCATTGAACACCGAAGGGATAAGAAGTTAAACTTAAGTGGGCAATCTGCATAAGAAAAGTCTTTAAATGTAATGAGTTAAAAATTTGCCATTATGCATTAACATTTTACACGTTTACTCTTTTTGTGTTATCTGTATATGCTTTATGGGAAAGTTTTAAAGCTACAATGCAAGTTTAATTACAAAAACTTGCTTATAAATTGAGTGATTTTAGAGAACAGACTGTGAAAGACTAATGTCCTTGAAACACACTAGATCTAGAGTTGGCAGGATTTCTAAGGCCTTGTCTACCTGGTGTAACCTAAGGTGATAATTTAAAAAACAAATTAGTCACAGGTGTAAAATCCTCTATAGCAACTTATACCAGAATAAGTCTGCCTTTTTTTCAGTTTAGTTTGTAGTGTGGAAAATGGTTTAAACTAAATCAAAAATAGCCATAAAAAAATATTCTCAAGTTGTGTGTGGGAGAAGAGGGGATTATACATGTATAAAACAAGTACAATTTAACCAGGTATATAAGGCCTACATTTCTCAGATTTCAAAGAACTTTACTCCTGAACTATAACCACACTGCCAGGGGCTTAACTGCTGAGCAGATTGCCTATTGTATTGAATTGTATTATGTGGACAAATATCCATTAGGATGCGTCCCCCAAATTAAATTCCTGTGTGAATTACTCCTTCTTTGAAGCACTGTTTCTGAAAAGAGTTAACCCCATTGCGTAATCTACCACCCCATAGTTCTCTGAAGTAATCTTAGAGATAGGTTTAAAATTTAGTGCTTGTGAAAGGTGCAACCCATCATGGAAACTATAGTCTTCAGTTTATCCACAAACAGGTACAGCACAGTCACAGGCCATGCAGACTTCCCCACACTGCCTTGCCAATGTGCCTCACTACTGCCCTGGAACAAATCTACAGGGCTAAGGTCAGTTTAGTTTTTGAAGCCCAGTCAATCCATGATCTATCTGCTGAAACTAATAAATAAAATATCAGTCAATGCAAAACTCTGGTATTAATTTTGTGAAGCGAACATTCATCCACAAGCAAATGGACTGAGACCACCGACATCTTGTTTTTACATAGGCAATTGAACAGTCACCAGATTGCACAGGACCAGACTAATGGACTTTCAGCTATCATACAATGGCTCTCTTTCAAATTTGAAAACTCCTCAAGTCAATGAAAGCCAGATTCTGTAGGGAGACAACGTGGGTAAAAAAATATCAATACAGATGATATTTTAATACAAAATATTAGCTCTTTACACAAGTCAGTTTTTTAAAATATAGAACCTTAAAAAATGAACAAGTTGCTATCCACACACTATAAACACGCATCTTTGTGCTCAGTTTGATCAAGTTTTCAGAACAATTTTTAACACCAGTCCATATTTTAAACACTGCCTTTAACTTTTATGAAATCTTTGCCACATTCTGCACTACCAATATTATATGTACAGTGTGAAGCGCCTTCATTCAGTTTTAATATGATAGTTAAACTGCTCAGTTATCAGATTCTTTGTGCAATGATTTCACATTCGACTGCTCATGACAAGTTCGCATTACAGTTCTGTGGCACCTGGTATGAGCAACCACATGTAATTCTGTGAATGTTAACGGCAAAGAATGTCAGTTACATGTATTGAAATACATTGTTTCAAAGTACAAGTTCTTCAGCTAAATAAAAAAAATTAGTTTAGGGGAAATTTTAACTGATTAACCAGCGTTTTCAACAATTGCTATGCACTGAAAATTTAATTTTGATTTCTCAAAGTTGAATAAAGTAATTAGCTATTTATCAGATTTTCATAGAGATGAACTATAGCATGTGCATCTCAAGAATGTTTGGAATAATCTATTGGTTTTTGAACCCATAGAAAGGAAAAATTTTCCTTCCTCTTTATCCACCATTATGTAAGTTAAATAGCAGATCTTACAAACTCTTCTTTTAATAGTAAATCATCTACAACATATGGGCAGATAGCCAAGGAGATTTAAGATGATTTACTTATGTTGAAATAATTTACACAATTGAACTTATGCATACAGTACAAAACTATGAACAAAAAGGTGAAGCAAACTTTTTTATTTATATTCAGGTAAAAACATTAACCTGATGAAGTAAATTATTGCAGATTTGAGAAATCAGCACATAAAACAGTTGGACAGAACATTGCTTACAGGTGCTTTATCTGTGTCGAAAGACAAAGGCTGAACTGTTTGTTCCAAGCTAGTACTGGGGGGCAAAGAGGGAGGCTAGAAAAGTAAACATGAACTTAAGTCAAGAATAAGAAATTTTTGTTTGCTTGAACAGGGAATAAAACTGCTAATTTGTCTTTTAAAAAACTATACATCAATTTGAAATGTTCTGGCCTTATAATAATAAATAACGGCCAGCCCAGTCTGTTGATTTTTCAATTACACAAAAGAAAGGAATTCTTCCCAGCCTCTGGGTAAGAGGCTTTTGTTGCCTGAATCACTGTGTAAACAGTTTTAGAGTGTCATCTGGTAAAGACTGGAGCCAATATATCCTACTACTACGTTAAAACTAAGATCTAGCTAATTACAAAGGCTGAATTATATTGACAATATATATTTTTAATTCAGTAAAATTTAAATTATATCTTAATTTGAGAGAACATGGAGCAATAAATGCCCATGCCAACCAAAATGTAACAATTGTTGAGAGTTGCACACAAAAAAGAACCAAGTGAATTGCACATCAGACAATACAAGAGGAAGGGAAAAATCAGAGGCATGTGAAGGTACACAGAACTAGTCTACTAAACTAGATTTGTCAAATACATGTGTATTTTAATTTCTGTACTTATGTACAAAACTTGTCTTTGGAGAAAAAACTGCAGACTTAGCTAGATGGATACACACAGCCCGATATTAAACTGCACAGCGACATTTATTGTTCCAGCCTGGAAAAACATCCCTTTTTTAAATTTCACACAGCAAAGCAAGTTAAAAACTTCACTCATCAAATAAATGATAATTTAAACAAGAACTTGCTAAAGAAATCTTGTCACAACAACTTTTTAGGGCCTGATCACTTTAAGTCCATTGGGCCTTTAATGAATATCAACCAAGTGTCTTTGTTTATAATCTGCAAGCCGTTTTTCTACAACAAGAAGGCGTAATACGTTTCCTTGACTCAGGTGATACATTTAGAAAAGAATCATGATTTTCTCTTTGCTGTAACAGGCAGACATTGCATTTTTCATTGTGATCAGGAAAGATGGAATGACTGCTGCCCTTCTCTTGCAGCTATCAAGAGTTTTTCACGCATTATCTCAATACTTGAATAGTCCGGCAACTTGAGATAATTCACACAAGTCATTACTGAGGGCAAGAAGTCATCTGGATTTTCTGTAGACTCAAATGTCTTGCGTACAATTGTCAGAGGAGGATTCAAACTTCGAAAACCTGAAAGGAGGAGAAAAGATCCACTGTATTTCTCTGAACATAATAGGAAAATTGCTTTTCTTAAGAAATGATGTTTAACCTTTTAAACTGACAGTAAATCAACACAATTTGCACTGTAAATTATGATTCTTCAACCTTTAAGAATATTTTCCACATTGCCACAAACTTAAACGGAACGTAAAAAGCTAGATATACTTTCAGTTTATGCCTTATGACTTAATGTTTGCTTTTTAGTTAGCGTAAACACTCAAACTAGACAGGGTCCATTTCACTTTTTGGTTCTTCAGCACTAGCACACTGCTGCAATCTATACATGAAAGCTATAGAATGTAAGCAGGGCTGAAGTATATTCATAAAGATTTCATTTTTATATACAAAGCAGTCAGTTAAGGAAGTGGCAAAAGGTATTTTATCTACAATTAATTTGATTTTTTTAAAAAAATATATGCCTGCATAACCATGAACATATTGAATATCAGGAGGCAGATTCCGAACAAGGACATCCAATATTTTCTTATTTTTCCCCTATATTCCCTGGTTCCTTCAAAAAAACAGCATCTTTTTATATCCTCTTTTGCATTTTAGGATTCAGAATCAATGTTTCTACATATATAGTCCCATTTCTTGACAGGAAGTCTTAGTGACTGTGCTTCCTGTAAGGAAAAACACTGCCATTTTATTATTTTATTTATTGTAACTTATTGCAAGTTGTCTCATGGTCCACAATATACACATGAATACTAAACTGCTTTTTCCCCACAAGAGTAACAATTTGTTTTAATGAAGTGACAGAGTCCTGTGGCACCTTAGTCTTTAAGGTGCCACAGGACTCTGTCACTTCTGCAATTCCAGACTAACACGGCTACCCCTCTGATTCTTGACAATTTGTTTTAATGTGGACTATTCTGTGTCATGTAGCACGGATATCAGCTATGAAATATTTTACATTATCTACAGTCTATCTTGTAAATTTATTCAAGCAAAATCCTTATTATTAGTATTATTAAACACACTATCATTTTATTTATGCAAACTTCAAAAATTTGATTTGAACTATTCCAAATAGCTTATAGCACTCCAAACTTCTTTGTTAACTGACATTTCAAGTTTTTAAAATGATATATGCAGATTATAGGTATCTACTGAAGTGAAAAACAGAAATGGTTCTGAATGATTCACAAATGCATTAGCTGTGCTGATTGTACACACAAGTGCAGACATGATGGCAATATCTACTAAATAAACCTACCTCCTACTGGCAGTCTAGGGCTACCGGTCACAAATTGGAGAAATAATCTTTGTTGTTCACTATCAAGACTACTAAGAATTTCAAACAGGTACTTCACAGCTCGACTAAAAAGAGAAAACAAAAAACAGCTGTTACTTTCTTATTCCTTTGCTTACAACATATGCTTTTATAAATGCTATTTTTATGAACATCTGTTTCTTCCCAAAATGTGTAAGATGTGTTGCATCATTTCACATACAGCAACTATGAAAGGTAGTTAGTTTATTTTAAGATTAATCAGATGAACAATTTTCAACATTTGGTCTCCTAGTATCAAATCCATATTACCTGTCATGTGTATAACCATGATCTGGCCTGCAGCATTCCATTAATGTCTTTGCATCCCAAGTGTCTGTTTTACTGCCACATAGGAGCTGATCCAACTATAAATTTAAGCAGAGAGAACAGTTTTGTCCTAATGCTGATGCAGAATAAATACTGTATATGCCAACAACATGAATCCATTTTCTGGAACAACATTCAGGAAAGTTACTTCTGCTGAATTGTGCAATACTACAGAGCTCATTTGACTCAAATAGCCCCATCCCAATAACAGCTTCAATTACTGGATCCGGACATCTCCAGACCTCGTGCTATTAGTGGGTTGCATCTCTTCCTTAGCAAGCAGCAGTCCAAACTTGTGTCTCAGGCTATGGGAATTACTCATGCCCCATGTATTAGGCACTTATTGGTCTTAACCTTTTTTACGAGTCATATACAACTAATTTCAGAGAAACAGCGTCTCTCTCAACCTTCTTTTCTAAATCTCTTCGTTCCCACCCGTTGCAGGTGCATTCCCGAACAGAGACTTTAAACAGATGGGGACTGTTACCAACAACTTAAAATGCATCTCAAAAGATAGTCTTTACCACTTCATACTGGTGCCCACCAAAAGAACAAAATACAGTACTGCATAAAGAGGAAAGGACAAAACCATAATAGTGGGAGAATCTCCCTTCCCAATGGTGAGTGGAAACAGTGTGATGCTGTAGATAGCTGAGCATAGAGTTGAACTTTGGCCAGTAGGTGGTACTTCTATGTAAAAGCATTATCATAGTAAGAAATATAGAAAAAAAACAGAATAAGCAGCTACATGTCTCAACTTTAAAGGGCCCCACACCACCATGCAAAGCGTTAAGAGAAAAATTAAAATGCAGCAATTCAGCTGAGCTCCTTTGCCATTTTTTCATGAAAGTCAGAGGAACAGTATACGTAGAAAGAGAACCTCTCTAAGATATGGCTTTTCCTGTTCATCCACACATCTAAAATGCTTATCTGGCTCTCACTACAATTACTACAACTCCAGAAAAAGAGGATGTTGACAACTGCCAACTTGCACCATATATATCCATTCAAAATGCAGCTGCAAACATCATTCCCCTACCTGTTATGTCTGTCACCCCATCACCACCACCATTCCGATCAGACCAAAAAGATCCATCTAATCCTGTGTCCTGTCTTCCAACAGTGGCCAATGCCATGTGCCCCAGAGGGAATGAACAGAACAGGTAATCCTCAAGTGATCCATCCCCTGTCGCCCATTCCCAGCTTCTGGCAAACAGAGACTAGGGACACCATCCTTGCCCATTCTGGCAAATAGCCATTGATGAACCTATCCTCCATGAATTTACCTAGTTCTTTTTAGAACACCACTCTTGCATCCCGCCACTGGCTCCCCTTCCTCCCCACATCAAAATAAGCGGTTTATTTTTACTTTCAAGGTCCTTTACAGCCGAACCCAATCTTACCCATCATCTCTTATTACACTCTCAAAATGTCAACTCCTGCCTCTAGTCCGTCAGTGATGCCAGGCTCCATTACTCACATGTTACATTTTTAAACAAACACCTGTGTGCTTTCTCTCCTGCTGCCCCTATCCATTGGAACAATCTCCCTGTAAAGGCCACAAATCTACCTCATTTCCTCCCTTCAAGTCCCTTCACTGTCTACAAAAACCTTCACAATGATTAGGCAGCGGGTGTGCTGTGTTCACTGCCTACCATGCTCACCAGTACTGTCTCATTGTTTCCTTGTGCTCCCACATCCAACTATAACTACCTGCTGTCTCTTCTCTTACACTTAGTTGGGGGCAGGGACAGTCTTTGTTGTGTGTTTGTACAGCACCTAGTACAATGGGGTCCTGGTCCACGTCTACAACCAGTAATTGCTACCACAATATAATAATAAATACACTGGAAAACCAAGGTCACTTAAAACTTAAAAATATTGTAATTAAATTTGGGATCCATGGCTGTGACCGCATTATATCCGAATTCATGTTATCAAGACCTCATTCTAGTGAGGGTCCAGTGTAGTTATGAAGTTGCCTGATTCCTAGGAGTGTCCTCCAAAACACTAAAAATATGTGAATCAAGAAATTTGCATTTAGGGTGGATGTATTACTTTCTTTGGAAAAACAGTTACAATATACTAAATTTGATACTGCAGAAAATAAATCCACCACCAGAAATACTAACTAGAACTACTATTAAATACAGAAGTGTCTCTACATGACAAAAACATAGGTACATAGTTTAAAACTCACTGAACTGTCTTGGTACATGAGTTTCATAAATATATCACCCTATTTGTGATAGAATTGCAGAATAACCTGCCCATAAACTAAATATGGGGTTAAAACTATAGATTAATATTAATCTGCATAACTCATTGATATCAGTTATAAAATCCCATCTACCAACCTCTTCAGGATAGAAGTACTGAAGATGACTGAGGGGGAAGACTGATTCAAATCCATCTCTGAATGAGTCAAATTGTCTGGAAACACCTTCATTTAGTGCCCAGAATATAACCAGCTGTAAAAATAAAGAAAAAAAAAAATCACAATAAGTTAACAGGCTATGAGAAGCTATGTGAATATTCAGCAGAGAAGTTACACAAAGGATATGATGACTTGGCAAAAGAATTAGGAACATAACCATAAAAGATCAGTGAACCTGAACTTGATTGAGTTGGTGCTGTACAATGTTGCACCACTTCTGTCACCTCTCATCAGCCCAACACCAGCCATTCATCAGCTACATATTTGTTGTACCAATGCAACATAGTTGTACCTGGAAAGGGAAAACAAATTCCTCCAAACACTGATATGTCACTCTAAATTTAACTGAAAGTTGGTTATGGCATATGTTCAAGAACTAACCGGATAGTAAAATATTGACCTGTATAATCCTTCTACCTCATCCCCAGTATGCAAATAGTGAGACATTTTAAACAGAGGGTTTGTTTTTAACTAGTTTAATAGAAATTGGATATATCTTCTTGTACAAGAAGTCTGCCAGATGTACTTGTCACATTAACAAATAGATGTTTCCCTGCTTCTGAAATCAGACAACTGACTCCCATTCAAATCTTATTAAAAATTCCTTTCAAATACATTATGCAGCTAGAATACCATGTATATTTCCCCAAAATTGAGGTAAATATTTATTAAGCATTTAAAGTGTTCATCTAAGCTTGATTTATTAAAGAGGGTATATTAAAAAGTTGTTCAAATCATATTTCCTATGGTCAAAACATATCGAATGGCACAACACCTACAATCTACAGTCAAAATCTAGATAAGATTTTTTCCTCAGGAAATAGCATTGTGTTGAAATGTATCCTTCTGGAGATTTCTGAAATAGAAATCCTTATTCTACTAAATAATTTTTCCTGCTGTATATGTATGGGCTGGTTTTATAATGGCACTGTTAATATGAAAAAAGAGTAACCTGGGAGAATTTTACTCAAAGTTATCCCACAAGGTTTAACAGTTTATTGGACTTCACAGAAAGGAAATACAAAGAAGGGGGGAGAGGGAGAGGGAAATCTAGTCTTCCCCTTCTTAGGGAAGTAGGGTGGGTTGTGGAATGGACATGTGCAACATCGCTCAAAGAACAGTTACAGAAAGGTAGGTAGCATTCCATACCCCGCAAGTGATTGCACAAATTCCATTCCACTGTTGGTTAATCAGATGGAGATTAACACGGAGGCAGGCTCTACCCCAATAGCAATTGTAGAATGCCTGTCCAAAACTGGCATAGCTCCAGGACTGACAGGAAATGGCATAATGGGCAGAAAATGTGAGAAATGATAACCAGGTTTGCTGCTTTGCAAATATCTCAAATAGGTCCTTGTGCTAGGAAAGCCACTGAAGTTGCTTGCACTCTAGTCAAATGAGCAATACTCTGGGTGGCAGCAAGACATTCGCTAATGAATACAAGAGGAAATCCTCTGAGTGAAAACCAGTTTACCTTTCACACAGTCTGCAACTGCACTGAGGACCTAAAGGACCTAGTGTGGTTCAAGTAGAATATCAATGCTCTCCTCACACCCAATGAAGGAAGCTTCTGCTCATCTGTAAGAATGTCAGGCCTTGGGGAAAATGTTGGCAGATTAACCAGGCAATTAGGCCACCTTTGTCAGGAATTTTAGGTGAGAATGGAGGCAAGTTATCCTTATGGAAAACTGTATAAGGAGACTGACAGCAAGGCTCTCAATTCAGCTAATCTCATTGCTGAGGTTTTCACAACCAGAAACCCCACTTTCACAGAGAGGTTGCATAGACAGCAAGTTGTAGGAGATTCAAAGGGAGGTCCTATTACTTTTTGTTAGTACCTAATTGAGATCCCCTGGAGGAACAGATTCATGCACCTCGGGGTATAACTTGTCCAACCCTTTTAGAAATTTAATAGTTATGGAGTCAGAAAAAACAACAACAATTACTCATTGGCACATGGAATGCTGAAATATTTTAGTGGAACTGTCGACCATGTTGTTTTAGGTGCAATAGATAATTGAAAATGTGGGTAATGTATATCTGCACTGGGAACCATTTTCTATCTTGTCTCAACAGAAATGTGTCTCTCATTTGGCCAGGCAAGTACTTCTGTTGAAATCTTTCTGCTATTCAGAAGCACTTCCTGAAGGTCTTCAGAGCTCTGGGTAGTAATGGCATCGGAGGAACAACAAGCACAGCAGGGAGTTGGCCCATGATAGCAGGAAAGCATCAAATCAACAAATCTGAGCTGTGACATCCCCCCAGCCCCCATCCCACCTCCTTGGAGCAGAACAGATAGCATTTTCTGTTGAAAACAGGTCAACTTGGGAGAGCTGGAAGATGGACCTGGCCATGTGCAGATGTAGTGACCATTTGTTGCAGTGTTGTCCATTAAACACTATACGATTTTTTCCTCAAAATAAGTGGATGGAAGGCCAAACAGGTTAGACAGATAGCTCATAGCTCTCTGACATTTATCAAAGTTCTCAGGCCCCAGGAAGACCACAGCCCTTGAGTTTGCAGGGTTTTGATGCCCCACAACTGAGGAACAAAGCATCCATGACCAACATGAAGATTCTTGTGTCTTTGCAACCAAACTCCCACACAACTGTTCAAGGGCTTGTCCACTAATCCAAAGACGACCAAGATACCTGTGGAATGCAAACCACTCTGTCTAGATTATGTCAATATGGGGCATTCGCTGATGTTAGCCCTCCTTGAAGCCTTCTGAGGTGTAGTCTGGCATGCTGTACTACATAGGTACATGCTGCCATGTGCCCCATAAGTCTGAGGCAACTGTACACTGTGGTAATGGGATGTGCTTTTGGATCCAAGATCAGGTCTCAGAGCATTTGGAACCTTGACTGGGGCAGAAATGCCCCAGCTTCTATAGAATCTGAGAGTGCTCTAATAAACTCTATTTGTGGAGGTTTTAGAATTGTTTCCGCCAGACTGAGTAACAGCCCCAGGGCACTGAAGCTGGAAAGAATGGTGGTCATGCTGGACAGTTCTCGATACCCAGACCAGCCTCTCACCAGCCAGTCATCCAGGCAATCTCCAGAGATCTGCATCTCCTGGCTCCATATACTTTGTGAAAATGCAAGGGGCTGCTGATAAATGGAATGGAAGTACTGGGAACTGATAATGGATTCCATTCACAATGAACCAGAGAAACTTCCAGTGATCTGGATAGATCACTATATGGATGTAAGTGTTCTTTAAGTCAAGGGCAACATACTAGTCATCCTGTTTCAGGGAATACAAAACTTTATTTTCTTCAGGTACTTGTTTAACTCTCTCGGATCCAAAATAGGTCTGAAACCACTTTTCCTTTGGGAATAATAAAATCCCACCCTGCCCCAAAGAACAGAGGAACAGAAGAACAGAGACTAGACCTCCAAGAATTGTCTTGTGAGAGTGGTCTCTGAAGAGGCACAGGGAAGGGTGGTGGGAAGGAGAGAGAAACAAATTGAAGAAAATATCCTAGGTCCACTGGGCTTAGGACTCTCCAATGCTATATGATTGGAGTCCAAACACGAAGGAAGTGGAATAGATGATTTGCAGTGCAAAAATATGGATATGAACAGATGCACTTGTAGTTACTTGCATGTTGCCTTTGACAAACCCATCAAAATGCATGTCTGGACTGGACTGCTAGTCAAGAAGAACCTACTGTTGCAGAAGAGGTGGGGGGGGGGGAAGATGGTCACTTCCTGTAATTCCTGCCCCTCTTTCTCAGCAGGTCTTGGGGCTGAGGTATAGCTCAGATATGCGAGATCTTGCTGCGGCCAGAACTGCTTCCTCTTTGTTGTTAGTGTAAAGATTCCAAGTGACTTCAGTGTTGCTCTGGAATCTTGTAGGCTACGTAGCCTATCGTCCATCTTTTCCAAAAGGAGGAAAGGACCCTCAAAGAACAAGTCTAGGATGGTCTGCTGTATTTCAACAGGGAGACTGGAAAATTGCATTCATGAGCACCTCCTCATAGAGCAGATACCATGGATTGAGCTGCTGAGACTGCTGTATCCAAGCCACCACTTACCCTTCTCTATGATCAGAACGAACTCCTGCCTGGAGTCCTCCAGTAGCCTGGTATTTAAACTTCAGGATGTTTTCCCACAGGGGGAAGTTGTAGCGTTTTAGAACTTGCTGATTTGCAATTCTAAGTTGTAGGCCTCCTGACAAATAAAAGGTTTATAACCAAGCAAACCCAGCCTCTTTCATTCTTTGGTTTTGATGCTTGAAGCCTCGTCTCTCACGCTCATTGACAGCTGCCACCACCAATGAGCTTGGGAGCAGATGAGAGTAGAATCATTCTCTGTCCTGTCCGTTTAGCCATACGGAAGAAGGGGTTTTCTAAAGTGTTCTGAGTGGCTCCATAATTGCTCTGTCAGTCAGTAATGCCATTCTGGAGGACCCAACAGAGGCTAACATGTCCACTAGTTTGTTGGATTTCTCACAGATCTCTTCCACTTGAATGTTTAGCACCAAAGCCATTCTTAAGAAGTTATTGATAAACCTGTAATCCTCCAGTGGTCGTGAATTGCTCGTCTCTACAGCCTCATAAGGTCTTGAGGAAAACTATGCATTAGGTCACTGAGGCAATGACTAATCTGCCTCTGATGGTGAAGGAACTGTGAGTAATCTGCAGCTGCTTGATATCAGTCCTGGGCATCTGAGAATGTTGTCTGTGGTGCTGATGATCTTGTGCACTCTTGAAAGTCAACTCAAAGGTGAGGGGAGGCAAACCAACTGTGTCTATAAAAGCCACTGAAGTGGTGGTGGGCCCCTTCGTTGCACAGGCCATCGCCCCTTGCAATGTGGCCAGTACCGAGACTGCTGACACATCTATGAACCATACTGACAGAGGATAAACTTCCCCTTTAGCATGCAACACAAGACCCCACTTACGAAGCCAATGAAGATGTCTCAAAGTCCTGCAATAGCAGCGGAGCAGAATCTGCGTGGCAAGAGACAGGTAAAGTCAAACTCGGAGATGGTGGTACCAGATTTTCCCCTGAAACATTCTGGCTTCTTAGGTACTGCATGCTGTTGCAGAGCTAGTGTAAGAAAGAATTAGTTTCTCGTGGCAGCCAAAACCTTTCCTGTACCACAGGAGATATCAGTACCAAAAGGTCAAGCAGTTCTCCAGAGGCAGCATACATCTTTGGCATTGTCAGTACCAGAACAGGGTCTTGAGTTTAGTGTCTTTGTATAGCAACTTCAAGAGCCAGCCGTGACTAACCTGGTATAAGTTCTGGAGTCGATGAACCCTCTTTTAGCAGAGGAACTCTTGGGGGAACACTTCCCTTCAAAGTCCCTCCTGTTGTCCTTGCTTCTAGGTGGCCTCAGTACTAAAGGTCTTGATGAAGGAGGTCTGCATCTCTTCACCATCAGAGACACAGAATGCAATGCTAAAGACAACATCTTGGGACACGTACTCTGTACTGTTGGTGCCACTTTTGGAGTTTGCTCTGAACATGACTGCTCCAATGGAAGCAAAGTGCCATCTTCATAAAGGAGACACTTAAGCCTTGCTGCTCTATTTTTATTTTTAGAGTGAGGCTTAAACCCTCTACAAATGCGACGCTTGTCACGGATGTGGCACTCCAGCCAATTTAGGCAGCTAGGGTACGGGTCACTGACTGGCATCAGCCTGCCTCACAACCACCAAGACTTAAACCCTGGAGAGCAAGACATGGTTCCAGTTCTGGTCCAGGTAATCAAATTTGACCCAAAAGGGACGTAAGTGTTGAAACCTATCACTAAGATTAACTATACTCTGTATCTAACCACTACTAAACAAACAAGCTGTATAAAAAGAATGAGGGAAATAAACCTGTGATAGCAAGACAAAGTGCTGCAACAACCCTCACTGATAGTAAGAAAGAGCTGAGGGCAGTGTCATCCTCTTGTACCAGCATGCAGTGGTGTGTAATGGCAAAGGGCACTCAAGCTACCCTAATGTGAGGGAAAACGTTTTCTGAAAACTGTTCATAAGGCACACACAAAATTACTGTGGAGTACACATATGGAATCACTTGAATAACTACCTATTTACACAGAGTGATAAGGCCACACAATGAGCAAAAAGGCTCAAACTCTGTAGGGCTGTGACTGAGTCATGGGTGATGAGAAGGAACTGAGGGGCAGTTAGTGTTGCTTCAACATCTACATGAGGCAAGAGGACACTTGTGGTACAAGTGCAGCCCCTCAGTGGGGTACAAGCTGCTGGTCAAAAGAATCTGCACTCAAATGCATGGGGTGGCATGCATATGGACAAAGCGGTCAGACTCAAAATATATGGGAGTGGAAAACTTGATTACTTACATGATTAGGCAGAAGTCCCAGAATTAAGTTTTCTAAGTGTATTACCTCTCCTCTCCTTCCCAACACAAGTGTTGAAAACTGATCACCACAGCATTTCTGATATTGCTTATTAAAAGTTGCAAGTTTACTTTGGTTTTGTGCGGTAGGAAATTGGGGGCATACTATCTACTACAGCAGTGGGCAAACTACAGCCCATGGGCTGGATCTGGCACCTCAGGGCTTTGGATCCAGCCTGAAGGATTGCCATCCACTCCCAGAAGCAGCCGGCACCATGTCCCTGCGGCCCCTGGCAGGAGATTTTTGGGGGCGGGGGGAGGCATAAATCGCGCGCTGCCCTTGCCTGTAGGTATCTCCTCTCAAGCTCCCATTGGCTGGAAACCCTACACCTCTCCCCCCACCGCACTGAGCCTCCTCCTGCATTGTGCACCCCCTCCTATACCCCAACCCACTTCCTCATATACCTTGCATCCCTCCTCTGCCCCAGCCCCTTGCTTTGAGCCCTTCCTGCACTCCCTCCCTCACCTCAACCCCCTGCACCAGCCCTACCTCCATGGTCCTGCAAACAATTTCCCCCACCCAGATGTGACCCTCGGGCCAAAATGTTTGCCCACCCCAATCTACTACTATATATTACCATCTGGAATATTCTGTGCAAGTGAGTTCTGAAGTGAACATAGAAATGAGTGCTATTTTTCTTGATGCCTTTAACATAAGGTTTTATAAAACCAGTTGCTAGGGTAGATGAAAGTGATTCAAGCAGAATTCTGAAGAGACTCACCTTTCACATACTGTCTGCCTTGAAGAGGTAGAGTCTCAAAGTCATTTCAGAAGCCAATAATCTCGTATAGCAGTATACAAAGTACTGGTTCAATATTTGGCCCAGTAATTTCTGGCTTTGTTTTCAGAGGTGCTAAGAACCCACAGCTTCCAGTGAAAAATCTTGTCATTATGATTACTTTTTTCAATTGATACAAAGTACATTTTCTGAAACCTTAAGGAACAGATTCTCCTACAGCACAAAAAACTTCCTTAAAAGTTAGTTGAGTTGTACACAGGCATGTCACGTCTTGCGCGAGGGTTCCATTCTGCGGTTACTGCGTAAAGCGGAAACCACGTATAGCCAGAACCCATTGACTTCAATGAGAAGCGAAATTGCACCCCCTGCAGGAAGGATTTTTTTTAAAAAACAAACAAAAATTCTCCTTTTTTTGTTTTTGCGGACTGCGTAAAGCGGAAATCGCATATGTTAAATATGCCTGAGACGCGACATGCCTGTATTACTAAGACTCAAAGTATTTGTTCTAAATTTCTTATCAGGGCATTCAGACAGACAGAAGCAAACAGTTGAAATGACCAAATGAAATGACCAATTAAAATATATCTTAAAATAAACAACTTTGAACTAACTATAAGATAGGAAGAGTTATGTGAAAATAATAAAGAAAAAAAATCACAGCTTTGCTTTTACATACTCTGAGATACTCTTCTAAATTGTGGATGGTGACAGGTATATCTTTTCCCCCTTTTTTCAGCTCTATATTGGGAAACCCAGGTAATGTGAAATCCAGCCCTAGATCTTCCACTGAGCAGCCATTCATATTGAGGGTCTCCAATGCATACTGTAAACTTTCTTTGGTCTAAAAAAAAAAATTGAAAATGAAAGCCAGTGAGAATAATTCAGTCACTTACATTAGTTTATCAACAAATTATTTAGCATTCTAACATGTGTAATATTGGTTACTAAAAACAACACTCATTGCAGAACAGTTATTGAAGCAGATCAGCTACAGATTACAGTACTTTTATTTCCCCTTTAATCTTAACTTGTTTTATATACACTTTAAAAATTAATGAATCAAGGTAGTCAATAACATCTGCCTTGACTCTGAAGATGGTGAAGCATAGTTTTGCTGATGTTTCTGGAGTTACTTTACTTCAAAGCAGAATCAGCCAGCTAGTAAAGGTTGGTGTGAAAAAATAAAACAAAGCCCTGGTTTAGACTAAAAAACTGAGCCTAAAAGAGTAGAAGCCATCAACATAAACACCAAGAATTATATTGATTTTTCTGATGAGACATTTGTTATAGTAAACGAGAGCTATAATACAGCATACATACGATTTTCAATCTTTTTACTGTTGGGAAATTAAAATAGCATCGGGGAGTGAAGAGAAACTTCTGCATATAACAGTAAGTTCTCATGTTCATGGCAATACATGATCATAACTCAGAAGTCAAAGTGAGTACTAATTCCTACTGGGAGTTGGGGAACAAAGTTGCTGCCAACTTATTGACAACTAAGTGGCATCAAAGTATGTTTTTTAAAGAAACACCTTTCAAAATGTGAGGAATAGGTAAGTTTGTAGATTCTAAAAAACAAGCACATGTAAAAAGTCTACCACAATTCTCCTCGACAGAATGTTGTTGATATTTATGGTTGATAGTGAAGAAATCCACAGAAGCCTAAGACTACACATATTGTGAAGGATACGTGCAAATATTGCACAACTCTGCAAATTAACAGATTACACACCATGGGTTTCCATAAAGAGTTTCATAAGGAATACAGGAGGTGCCTTTGCTGCATTACAAGAAAAATGTAATTAAGGGGCCCAATAAAAGTTGAGCATTTTGGGTACTCAAAGCTTAATAGGGACTTTTCTTGCCTGGGTGTAAAAAAATCCTTTAAGGTGAACAGGTTTTAAATGAGTAAAAACGGTTTAAAATTTTAAGTTAACAGAATGTGCATACACCTACACATTTTAAAACAAGACATCACAGCTGAAAATCATTTCCACCTTTACTTATTTGACTAGACCCAAGTGCGCTCTACTGAGTTTCTCTCAACAGTTGATGGGATCACTAACATATAAAGCAGTGCCACTAAGCTCTTCAGTTTACCTTTAAATCTGTTATTTAAGCATATGTCTACCCTATGAGATAGAGGTGTGATTCCAAGATCACACGGACATACTGGAACTTGGTCTCATCTGAGATGGCATGCTAAAAATAAAGGCATCTACCACAACTGCAGCACAAGCTAGCTCTCCAAGGCCCCATGGTGGAGTTGGTTCTTGGACAAAAGGTTAAAGAGATGCTTAATCCTTGCAGTAGTTGGGTGAGTAAAGACTGAAAAATCCCTTAATATGGGCAGAGGGGGGAGGATTGAAAGGCTGTAATGGCCTTAACTTAACTAAGTAATAAACCAATAATTTTCAAATTTAGCAGATAATCAAGAATGTGCATGAGAATAAACTCAAGAGACTGTTCCACACACTAGGCTTGAAAAAAATCTTCACTTCTGTATGCAAGTTTTCTTTATGGTGGGTTTTCTATTATTCTGCAGGTACTGTGTGGATCTCTGGAGAGTAATCATTTTTTATAGAGAGCTATCTAGGAGTCAGGCCCTGACATAGGTCAATAAGAGGTTGGGATGGGTCATAGTGCCTGATTCTTGAGTGAGGAGGCCAGCTGCCGGCACAAAGGCAAATCACAAGAACAAACCAGATCTGGGAACACCACCTGTTGAGGCCATGATAGTGGTAGGAGGATGGCTACAAATCTCTCACTTAAACTTAACGACATTGAACAACACTGGTTTTGGAGGTGAGCAGACAGCATTTCCCAACAAATTGCAGCCCCTCAACAGAAGTGTCTCTCTTCACATTGGACACTGATGTAAATAAAGTTCTCTACGGAGCCCTGGCTGAGCCAAATCTTCTGAAATACAACCATAAGTGGGATCTGAATTATGTGATGACTGAAATATCTGCTTAAGGAGTCCACTGTGTTGTTCTGTAGCCTTGATAGATAAACGACTATTTGGTGGAATATGCAGCAATTCCATAGTTTTATGGCACCTAAGCCTAAGTACTGGGATCTTATCTAGCATTACTCTGAGTGGCCCCTGATGTTGAATAAGAAGTGATGGCAAGTGTCAAACTGTTCCGAGTTAAAAAATGTTGATACGGAGAGATGTTCCCAGGGGCAGCGGCAGTGAGGCACTTGCCCTGGGCTGTGAAGTCCTGAAAATGGGAACCACAGCTTCACAGGGAGGTTATCTGTGGTGATTATCTTTGTGCAGGACAGACAGGAGAGGAGAATTCCCACACAGCTTTTGGGCATCCGTTCCACCACCTGAAGTGCAGAACCATTTGAAGTGCAGAACCTTGAACCTGCTCAAGGCCACATCACTGACACCCCTCTTGCTGCCTCTGGCCCCACCCCTACTCCACCCCTTCCATGAGGGCCCACCCCTGCCCCTTTCTAACCCCTTCCCTGAAGTCCCCACACCAGTGCTGACCTCTCCCTGCAACCAGGGGGTACAGGAAGGGTGCAGGGTGTGGTAGGGGCTCAGGTGTGGGGGACATGAGAGATGTGGCAAGGGGTCAGGGTGCAGGGTGCAGCAGGTGGCTCAGGAAAGAGAGTACAGGAGGAGTGCGGGGTGTGGCGGGAGGTTCCAGACATGGAGTTGGGTCAGGAGGGGTGTTTTAGCTCTGGAAACCATTCAGTTTTACAATGTAATAAGTAATCCTGAGTATGCATCTACAGCAGAGGTAGGCAAACTTTTTGACCCAAGGGTCACACTGGGTGTGCAAAATTATATGGAGGACAGAGTAGGGAAGGTTCCCCCCCTGCCCGAATCTGTCCCCCTCCCACTTCCCACCCCCTCAGAATCCCTAACCTTGTCCCCTGACTTCCTCTTCCAAAGACCCCGCATTCCTAACCAACCCCCAGGACCCCACCCCCTACCCATTTCCCCTGCTCCCTGTCCCCTGACTGCCCCAACCCCTATTCACCCTCCCACCCCCTAACCACCACCCCTATCCAATCCACTCTGTTCCCTCACTGCTCCCTCCAGAGCCCCCCCAAGCCACCACCCTGGAACCCTCCCCAACCCCCTTACCATGGCTACTAGGCACGGCTCTGGGAGAAGAGGGGGGGAAGCATGCAGCCTCGGCTCCCCCCAGGGTGTGGCTCCAGGGGAGAGGGGGCAATGCACAGTCCCAGCCCACGGAGAGCTGCCCCATGTGGCGCGGCTCCAGGAGATGGGCTGAGCGTGCAGCCCCAGCTCCCGGAGTGCTTCCCCGCACTGCACGGCTCCTGGGGAGGGGGCAGCATGCAGCCCCGGCTCCTGGGATGCTGCTCCCACAGTGTGGCTCCAGGGGAGAGGGGAGCGTGCAGCCCCAGCCTACAGCGCTACACAGCACGGTTCGGGGGCAGTCTCCCCAGCCAGGGGCTGGCTGGGACGGGCCTGCGGGCCATAGTTTGCCCACTTCTGATCTACAGTGACTGAACTGGACGATTCTTAACTGTGTCTTAATGAAAATACAATTTGACACTATACATCTTAAATGTTAAGAAAATTTGCCCTCTGAACAGTGTCATTTTCAAGGGATACTCAAATGTTAAGGAAGTTACTAAAGAGACCTGTTCTAATGCTGTAACAACTAGGCAGAATTACGAGCACTCTAGGAGGGTTTTATTATTAACAGAAGTCCTCAGAATCCATTCACTATTTCAAGAAAAAAGATGGAGAGGTAGGAGGTATGTACAATACTACTTCCGCTGATTTCCATCAAGAGCAACTGAAATGTCTCAGGAAAGCACTGACTTGACACTGAAAATAAAGCCCATCAGCTTTGTGGGAGAAATGAGATCAGAACTCACTAGGTCCCTTCCCTCGGCCAAGGCTAGCCAGAAACTGCTCTCTTAGGTCTCATTGTATCAGCTAGGTGGGAACTATTTACCCACATGAAGTGCTTTGAGCGCACCTCTAGCCCAGGCGCTGTAGCACTGCTGCTCGCTGCAGGAGGGATTTCTAACTTGCACAGGCTCTCAGCCCACACACTGGGGAATTAACATTTTTCACAGCCCAGAGAACGGGAAGAGAGGAGCTGCTGATGCCGCTCTTCTTGCTCAGGGAAGAGTAAAAGTCTGCTCTGCTCTGGAAACGGATCACTTTTACCTGCCTTTAGAAAAACTGTGGCTACATGCTGTTCATCTGCTGGCTCCCTGCCAAAACAGCTGATAGGCGGTAGTGCACTACAGTTGACTGGTTAGAAACAGCTAATCCAGCCACCTGCCAAAGGTTCATGGGGCTCCAAAGCTGCCACAACTGATTATCTTGGTGGGTGCAGAGCACCGACTATTTTTTTTTTTTCTGTGGGTGCTCTTGTGGGGGGAGTGGGGACATGTGGGGAACTTGGCGGGCTGCACAGAAGAGCCCAGCAGGCTGCATGGATATCCTCCTGGATAGTTAGAGTGCATGTTAGGGATGCACTCAGAGCTGAGCCAGGCTTGAAGACATCAAAAGTGTAGTTTTGTCAGGAACAGTTCAAATAGACAGGCTGCCATGTTGTCCAGAAGTCAAAGTCAAGCTCTTGCTGTGGTTTGTGGGCTGCTGTAGCCTGTCAATGAAGCTGGACAGCATAGCAAACTTGTCCAATGGCAGGCATGCTTTCCCAGCAGTAGAGTCTAGAGGGACTCTGATTAAGTCTATTCACTGTAAAGGTAGGACTTGAGATTTTTCCATGTTGAGGTCAGGTGAAGTCCCACAGAGCGGAAGGGGAATACGGGCCTTGTTGTTTGCTGACTGCTCCTTGGAGGAGGAAGGGGAAGAAAAGACTGACCTTTGATGAGCCAGTTGTCCAGAAAGGGAAATATGATTATTCCCATTTGATGACGATGGGCTGCAACCTCTGAAAAGAGCTTTTTAAAGACCATTGGGGCAGCTGAAAGGCTGAAGGGTGGGATCTGAAATTGGTAGTGGTCCTTGCCAATGATGAATTGTAGGAAGCATCTGTGGGAAGGGTGTATAGCATATGAAAGCATGCATCCTGGAAGCCAAAGAAGATAAACTAGTACCCAGGATCAAAAGAGGGAATTAGTGCTGCCAGTGTTATCAGTCTTAACTGTTGGAAGAGGACACAGGCATTCCTGAGGCCCACAATCTGGGAAGTATCCTGAGGGGAAGTCTTTTCCTACAAAATCTACTGAAACAGGTTTAATCAAGTCATGAATTGGAAGGATTCTGTTTTGTGAGAAGGGTCCCTGAAAAAAAGAGAGACAAGAGGGGTTGGAAGGGAGGGCTGGAGCCAAACTGAAAAGAACAGCCTAGTGAAGCCACTTCTACAATCCATGTCAGAAGTGATAAGCTCTCAAGAAGGTAGCAAAGGGGAAAGACTGTGTCCACAGGAGTGATGAGGACAGGTTGGTGAAGCATATGATTCAGAAAGGGGGTCAATTCGTGACCCTCAACCAGTTGATCAAAACAGATATTTGGCAAAAGTCACCAACTGCAATGTGACTGTGGAAGACAGACCCTTCTTATGAAATCTGGGCCTCCTAGAAGGTTTGACTGGTCTCATGGAGGTCTGGTAGTGAACTGGGAGACAGCTGAGCTGTTTGCGATTTGCTGTATTTTCTACTCCTGGGAAAAATTTGTAAAAAAATTAAAATTCTACAAGATTCTGAATATTGTATTTGTAAGGAAATAATGCAATATCACCACACCAGTTTCAATTGTTTTGCTAATGTATTTAAACTACAACACAATGGTTGGAAAATGGGACTGGGGAGCACTGGAGGAAAACCCCTTTGTCCAATGGTAACGGAGCTAGGTTTGAGCTTTTATTTCTAGTTATTAGTCAAATGTATGCAGCCATATGGTCAGTATTACATCATAAACAACTGAAGAGCAAGTGAGGGCTGGGGTGTCAAACTCATCTCCAGAAAGGTCAGTAGTAAACAGTCCATGGAGCACATTTTGATAGGAAAATCTCAGTCCAAAAATTTAGACCAGTTCTAATCACTAAAGCACCACAAGCTTTTATAAGGCCATACTATTGTTTACAATAAGACTCCTTTACACCACTCTGTCAGTGTAAAGGAGCCTTAAAACTTTTACACCTGTTTTATGCTCCTGGGGAAATTCACTAACAAGAATGGGAATAATTAAGCAGGCAGGCTGCTATTTTACGCTCTGCCCAAGGGGACAGAGCCTCTCTCATGCTCATCTCTGAACACCCCAAAGCCCTGCCCCTCTACACTGGGCGTGGTATGATAGCAAGCCAGAGGGACCGTCTCTCTCATTCACTCAGTCCCGTCCCCCCAAGCAGTGACTAATGTCTCCCCACCTAGTACACCATCCCCCTATGCCGATTTACATCTCCGCCAGCTGCAGCTTCCCTTTGCTTCCCCTCAGAAGTTACTTGTCTGCAGATTTCTTTACTTTCCTGCAGAAGACATGAATTCTGCACAGTGGCATAGAATTCCCCCAGGAGTAATTTTCTTTTTTGTCACAAGGTCACCCTGGAGTCTTTGAGGGAGTGGAGAGCCATCCATGGCATCAATAAATAGCTTAGGCCCTTCAAAAGGAAGGTCCTCCACAGTGTTTTATACTTCCCAGGGAAGGCTGGAGGATTGCAGCCATGATGCTTGATGCAGGACAACAACAGTTCCCACTGAGAGCATTGAGTGGGGACTGAAGAAAGCTTAAGTAATTGTCCGGCCTTCTGTGATTAGCCAGAAACTGCTCCATCTGGTCTACATTCAGATCTTCAATAAAATGAGCAATTTGGAATTCTTGTCTAAAGTTATATTTTGCCATCAAGGCCTGCTAGTTGGCAGCTCGGAACTGTAGAGCAACAAAAGGAACAGCTCTTTCAGTTAAGATGGTCCAGGCATGTAAGCTCCTTGTCAGAAGGGAGGATCTCGATTGGTACCATCTGTTTTCTTTGATGACAGCATCGATGACGAGAGAGAGTTACAGGTGGGATGAGAGAAAAGATACTCCGAACCCTTGGCAGGAATATAGTACTACTGAATCAGTCCATGAAAAATGGAGGTATGGTGACTAGTGTTTGCAATATGGTAACAGGTTGGTGATAAAGCATCACTGATGGGAAAAATCACGTTTCTTGGGAAGAAGCATGTAAGATGTCCAACAAGGAATGCTGAAATTCTTGTATTTTCTCCAACAGCATCTGCAAGACCTCTCCAATTTCTTTCATGAGGCCCCGAAGTCATCTGTGTAGAATGTCAGGGCTGGTATAATAGCTTCATCTGGTGAAGAGCAGGGTTTGTGAAAAGGTGGTGTCTCTTCTATATCTAGTGTGGAGTGATCTTTTGAATGTAGAGCTGTGTGCCATACAGAGTCCAAAGATGTCAAAGAGCCCACTGTGTCAGGCCATAAGGGAAAGGAGCAGGACCCAAGAGTATCCTTGCCAGGGCTGGCAAATCAGTAATGTGCTAGGACTCTTCACTCAGGATGCACTTCAATGGATAGAGAAGGTCAGAAGGGGAACGTGGCGTAATCCTGGACAGACACTGAGTCAATGAAAGTGTCCTCATCCGTGTCCAGTGGAGGAACAGGGTCAATACTGAGGTGTCACAGGCCAAAGAGGGACTGGCAACTACATCATTACCAGTAGTTCAATCTTTGTGGAAGGATGTGGCAGTACCAGAGGATATGCGAGTACTTGCAGGAAAGTCCTCTGTATCCCTCAGGAGAGGGGGCTTCTGGCTCTTCCAATATTTGGAGGTCGTCATGAGCAAGGGAACCTGGACAGTGCTGGAGAACCTGCATGATGTTCCTTGGAAGTTGTCATATCAAGGAGGTACTGAAGAATGTACCAAGGGGCTTCAAAAATTTTTGTTGCAGAGGCTCCAATTCCAATATCAATGCCAGTGCTCCAGAGGGCTGCTTGCCAAATGTCTTTATGTGGTACTGGAATCTCTGTCTGAGAAAGTAGAAGCTTGAGTGGTGAGCTTACCAGGAAGTAAAGTCTCCTTTGTTCTCTGCTCAAGAGGATGACCGTCCCTTTTTCTTGGTTGCCCTCCAAGGTTTTTTTTTTTCTGCTTGAAGACTAGCTGTCAAGAGACTGCTTGACCCTTCGTTCAGTTTGAACATGAAACAGATGAGGTGAAGAAGATTTAGTTCTATTCAGAACCCCTTCCCCACACCCTTGCTAGAACCCAAAGTCTACATGCAATGAAAAAGACCCACAGCCAGAGCCTGGCAAGCTGGAGTCAGCTGGCACAGCCAGCCGACAGTTTCTCTTTGCTGTGTAGACATACCCACTGAGCTATTATTTCAGGCTGCATTGATCTCCACAGAATGTTCTTTCAACTGAGATGAATAGGTCACTTCACATCTCCATGAGTTTGCTATGCTACTGCTGATAGACATATAGAGCCCTCCCATAGTTAAGGTTAAAACCAGCCTTCTATCTAAAAGAGGACTCTACTAAAGAGCTACGTGAATTGTCTTGAATAGTCTCTAGTATTTTCATAAATTGCAAGTACTAAGGGGCAACTGCAGCCATCATCTCCTAATTATCCTCACTTATCCCTGTTGGTCCTGTTTATCCTCCCATCTTCCCCACAGGAGGCTAGTATTGGGATTTTTCAGATGATTGCTCCCCTTTTGCAAGTGAGATGCAGACTGCCACTGACTGAATAGGTCCCTTCAATGCATACAAAGCCATCAAGTTCTACAGATTTTGCACACTATTGCTAACAAAAATTCAGTTGCACCAATATTAATACTGGGAGCCCTAGTGAAGACTGGCCTCTGAATCTGAGCGGAGCTAGATAACATGGCTGCTGGCTTCTAAAGCGCCAATCTATATTACATTGTTGCCACTAGTGGAGTGGAACTGCTATTAGTAACCGGGAAAGTTTCGGAAGGTTTCTCTAGCATAGACAATGTGCAAAGTTATCAAAAGCGCCTTAAGTGTCCCACTGAAATACATGCTCCCAGAAACATCCTGCAGTTTAGCAAAACAAGTATTTACTCATATTTGGGTTCTAAAGTGACTTCAAAGATCCAGATCTCTTGGGTACAAGGAAGGTGATAGGAAAGACCCAAAAATTCATAGTAAAGCCACATTCTTCTGTGAAGGTTTTCATTAAACTAAACAAAAGAACTCGTTAAATTACCGACTGAAGTCTTGATGGGAAGTTTAGGGCAAATACTAAACCATCACTTATCAAAGTACACAGTGCCAAAACTAAGATGATCAGAACAAATACTAAAGGGAACAATGAAAGGGACTTCATGGCATGAAAGCCAGAAGAACTGAGGCAAATCTTCAAACTTCAGACATAAGACCGATCTATGCTTGGATTTTCTGCCAAATACACTGGACCCTTGCTATAGCCCACGTCGCTATAGCGCAGGTTCATGTACAGCGTGGCCATTGCCATGGACCCCAAATTTAAAATTAGGATCTACGGCAACGCATCCCCCACATTAATGTGCTCCCTGCGTTAGTGCAGGACCGCGCTTGGATCCCAAGCCCCAGGCTATAGCGAGGGTCCAGTGTATTTCCCACAAATACTTCACTAGTTCAGTTCCAGTGGAGTGCTAGCATAGGCAAAGCGATCAGCATTTTAACTACGGCGAGGGCTACACTACCATTTACTTAGGCATAACTTCCGTCACTCAGGGGTGTGAATAAGCTATCCCAACAAGTACTGTAAATTTACACCAACCTAATTGTGTGTACACCACTATGTCAGTAGGAGAGCTTCTCCCACCAAAACAGCTATCGTCTCTTGCAGAGATGGATTTATTGTGCCAATAGGAGAGCAATCCTGTCAGCATACAGTTGCACCAATATAGCACTTCTAGTGTAGATTAGCCCTACGCCTTCTAGGCCTCATCTGAGCAGAACTGGTAAAAGTTGGCAAAATCTTGAAAAGCAGCCTGGCTAACTCTGTGTATGCTATCTTTTAGGAATTGCACTGAGGTATCAAAGCTCTTCTTGCATACAAGTAGCTTCTCACACTTTGATCAAAAAAATAGATGTGGACAATTTTCTTGAAGCAAAATGAAGAAATTTTCATCATGTGATGCCTCAAATATCAAGGCTGCTTTAAAGCTAAGGAATTAAATACCATACTGACATTTTCATCTTGTATTGGACAGGTATTTTAATTTGTGCATGTATCTGACTCTGCTAAATCAGGAAACTCAGTTTAACTTCAAAATACATGATGTGACATGTCTTAAATTTATTTTTCTCCAACATATATTAAAAGTCTTGCCTTTATGGGGGAGGGGTAACCTTCATCATGTGTCTACAGAGCTGCTGAGCAGTGCCCAACATACAGTGGTTACTCAAATAAACCCTTCTCTGTAATACCAAATTTCTTACCAGTGTTGTCAAAAAAACCCAGAAGTGTGATGCACAGTTAGTAATTGCACTTATATGCAATTTAGGCTGTGCCTTGAGGTGAAAACTCTTTGCTAATAAAAGACTAGGAATTCACTCATTGCCATATACTGTATGCCACACCATCCAATGTAGATTTGTCAGTGCCTTTTCAAAAAGGTCACCATGGTTGCCCACTGCTAGCAAATTATTTTCATCTTATATCAATTTGAAGTCAAAGTTGTATAGTAATGCTGATAAAAAGTAGTAATTTTTATTAGCATATTAAGAATATATATCAAGTATTTATAATAAGATGACAGAGTGAATATAAGTAACTATGGCTTGCAAAAATCCAGAAATATGTAATACACAGGCCTGTCCCCTTCATATAAATTACCTTCCCTTCCTACCTGTGATTTGTCCTGTTCAAGTCTTTTCTTCTGTCTCACTATATCTTCAAGATGATATACTGATCGAGCTACCACTGGATCGATATTGAACAAGTCATGTGAAGTTAGAGAAGTTTCCTGTCGTAACATCCATTTGTAAAAAGGAAGGCCAAGAGGAAGGTCCACCTGGAAGCCAAAGCAACATTGCTTTTAAATTAATAGTTAATAAAAAAAGATTCAGTTTAAATAGCTTTTAAGTTTTGATGTTTCATACCCTGGGCGGTACCTTTTCCACCTAGTAAAGAGTCACTTGTCATACAGTACATATAGTACTTTATATTAAAATCGCCACTATAAATTTCTCCAAAGGACAGAGTTATGTTGAAAGACCTAGGTATGATAGTGATAAGCAAGTACGAATTTTCATCATTTGCTACTATATCACAAACCCTATATAATTTTGGACTAAATACACAAAGGGATAAAATCACAATGTAGACAGAAATTCTATGCTTTCTCTTGCAGAGAAAGATGAAATAGAGTCACCCAGGAGATCCCCTAACAACATTACAACCCATCTTAATTTTAAAAGATTGACTGGTGCTGAAATTCACGTTCTCTCAATATTATGCCATAATCAGCCTCACAGCATTACCAACTCGGTTTTCCTGAATCTAGAGTCTAGCAGTAAGTGTTCTACACTGGAACCTCCCAGAAAATATTGTCATATATTATCTTAAGATAAAAATCAAATTTCATTCTTACCAATCTGAAATCCATGATCGCCTTAGCCATTAGTTTTCCCAGAAAACGGAACTTCATTTTAACCTTTGCAATGTGAGCTGGTTTAGCTGTTCTACCAAAAGGAAGTGCAAATAGGCCTTGGAGATTATGAATATACTTTGTGCCTTCTTGGCTTCCTGTTGGGAGGGGACAAGGGGGGGGGTACAAGTTCAGTACGTACATAATGCGGTTTAAATTTTAAAAAGGAGTTCAAAAGGTACAAAGTCCAGTCATTCTGGCCTAAAATTTAAGTTGTTAAAAATGTCAATGTACTTTCCGCTGCTTCAGAATCAGAAAAAACAAACAATCACCTTTTGGATTGGATAGAGTTACTTCTTCTCCTCTCCAGAGGCCTAAGTCTGCTCTCTGTAGTTCCTGAGATACAAGTGCATAAAACTCCAGTGTAGGTCCTAGACCTGTGCCAACCTTCAGAGAGAAAAGGTAAATTTTTATTTAAAAATGTTCTGAATATTAAAATATTAATAAGTGTGACCTGTGCAATAAATATAGAACAGTTATATTCATTACAATTTCTTCCTCCAGGAAAAGGCCTGTCTATAACCAAAAATTATTAATAAACCCTCAGAAATCTAGCAAAAATTCATAGACTGAGAAGAGGTACTGACCAAGTTAAGTAACCTAGCGACCAAGTTAGAGACACACGCATGTGTTTGCTGGAGTAAATTTTTTTTTTTTTTTAAACTTTCAAGTGAACACATTTCTGAATGTGTTTCTGACTGCTCAACTTAAGTCCATGCATTTGCATTTGAAAAGTGTTTCATCTAGCTATTCGGATGACAGTAAGAAACCAGTCCTATTTGGAAGAAGTAGATATGCATTAGTGGATGCAATTTCTAGCCACCAGAAGTAGGATGGAAAAGAGAGTGCGACCAAATTATTCTAATTCAATTACAACTTTTGAATGAACATTCATTCAAGGATTAATGCAGAGTCATAGCCATTACTTACTTCATTCTCATACTGGATTTCCAACATAGCTCTCGAACTGCCTAGATCTTGCATCACAGATTCTGCCTGTTTCAACAGCTCTTCTCTGTTCACAGTGCGCTATACATTAGACACATTTAGGCAATAGAATTAATTTTTGCAAATCTCAATACCTTAGCAAGCAAGGCAGTTATAACAACAGGAAACAAAAATTTGGAGTGAGAAGGTTTGCATAATATATTGATTGTAGTAAAGCTTTTGGCACAGTCCCACGTGATCTGGTTTCATTATGAAACCAGAGAAACATGGTTCAGATTAAAATTATAAGGCAGGTATAAAACTAATAAAAAAAAGACATTCAAAAAGTAGTTAAATAGTATGCTGTCAAACTAAAGACTTATCTAGTGGATTCCCCCAGGAATCTGTCCCAGGTCTGTTACTGTTCAATACTTTCACTGATGACATGCATAATGGAGTACAGTACGCTTACAAAATCTGACAATGACACCAAGGTAGGCAGGGTTGCTAGCACTCTGGAGAACAGGGTCAGAACTCAAAGTGGCCTTGACAGACTGAAAACAAGTCTGGCATCACTAAAAAATACTACACGTAGGATGATAAAAATCATAGGCACAAATACAAAAATGGGGCATAACTGCTTATGGAATAGTACTGCTGAAAAGGATCAGGGGTCAGAACAGATCACAAATTGAATGAGAAAGTAAATGTGATGCAGTTGCAAAATAAAAAAAGTTAACAATTCTGGGGTGTATCAACAAAATTGTCACATGTAAGATATGGGCTCTAACTGTCCTACTCTACTTGGCACTGGTGTGTCCAGTTTGGGGCACCACACTTCAAGAAAGACAGAGAAAATCAGAGAGAGTCCAGAGAAGAGCAACAAAATGATGAAAAGTTTAGGAAATGTGACCTACGAGGAAAGATTAAAAACGCAGCATGTTTTAGTCTCGAGAAGAAAAGACCTGAGCACAGTCTTCAAATTTGTTCAGGGCTTATAAAAACAGGACAGTGATCAATTATTCTCCACATCGGCTAAACACAGGACAAGTATTAATCGGTTTAATCTTCAGTCAGGGAGATTTAGGTTAAATAGCAGGAAAAGTTTTTCCTACTGTAAGTACTGTTAAGCCCTAGAATGGGAAGATTTCAAGGGAAGTTGTGGAGTCTGTCACTGCAAGTTTAAAAGCACCTGGTTGGACAAGCACCTGTCAGGGATGGTCTAGGCTTATTTAGTCCTGCTCAGCAGGACTCGGGGTTAGACTAGATGACCTCTCAAAGTCCCTTCCATCTCTACATTTCTAGGATTCTAAATAAAATAGTTTGCTTTTAAACATATATTAATTTTATATAAGCAAAAAGTTGTATTCAGTGGTGAGCTAATTTATATAAAATTCTTATTAAAAGTTGTTTCATGTCAAATGCAAACTAGTCATCCTAAAATTGTAGGAGTTTGTACTAGTAGGGAGCATTCTTGCTCTGGACCAGAAAAAGTTTAAGTCTCAGCCCTAGGACTGGGGCATCAAAGTAGATATTTTCAGCTCACATGTTAACTACTCAGCATCTTTTTCACCCTTGAGCAAGGAAAGAGCAATGGGATACTATCAGTGGGTTGGGACTTGGTTAGCAGTTTGTGAGGCTGACAGAAGCCCTCCACCATGTGGACAGGATTACAAAAGGAAGGATGACCTTAATAAGACAGGCTATGGCTGATAGTTCCCAGAAATGTAATTTAAGAAGGTGATAACCAGGTAAGCCACATTCCTGATATCTTGTCTCCCTCTGTTGTCCAGACAATAAGCTACTAGAGTCTGGTGGCTGTTCAGGAGGGAGTTAAATATCCAAGGCTATCAGTTCTCTCACATGTTAGGTCCATTTACATGCCTTTTCCAGAATCAGGTGAATACAACATTGAACCCTTAAGTGCTTACATCTATACAAGGCATCTACAGGAGTAGCAAACATATTTTCAATAAAGTTTACATTCCACAGGCAGGCAATGTCTCCAATCCTTAAACATCCAAAATGTGTTGAGAAGGAGTTACATAACACGTGCCAGTTACCCCTGCTTCCCAATAGCAGATATTCAATGGGGCTACACTTCAGTCTTTTGGAGTTTGCCACCCCTACAAAAAAATCCACTTGAGATATGTAGTAATCCAACTGAGATTATGTCATTTTGAGCAAACACCACAAGCTCTCCCTTCACTGGAAATTGTGGAAGAATGATCCACATGGTAACCTACTACTTCTCATTCCCTTACAAAATAGATTTTTGAACACCACTTACTTTTTTCCTGTCCAGTCGTGGTGCCACTCTGCTGTCCTGAGAATCTGACTGATTGATTTCTGGATTGGTATCTAGTAATCTCTGCATTGCTCGATCTCGATCAAAAGCAGTTACATAGAATAGCATTTGCCGGGTGTCAAACGGAAAGAAAAATGGGCTGTGAAGAATTGGAATAAGTTAGTTTATACTGGAAATCTGTAGTCTTGAAAATTTAAGTAGACTAAACATAGTGCCTGAAACTGAAGTGAGTTAGGTCAGTTGTATCACCTCTTAGACTAGAGGATACTTTTCCTAGCATGAAGGGTACTTCTGAGACCAGAAGAGACTAAGCTTGAGATCAGGTATTTAAGATTAAAAACTTTGCAAAGATTTTAAAAAGAAACCATTAGAAAAACTAAAAAATTCAGAGTGAAGATTAAACCTAAATATTTGAAAGTACAAAGATGTACACTTAATGTTATCAATCCCTCTTTATTAGGTCCTTAATAGCTATTTTATAAGTAATATTTTCAAATCAAGGACTTTAAGACATCCAGAACCTTGGGCTGTGGGCTTCTAAAGCCACTTTATTGGTGCACCAACTATATCACTGCCAACTACTACTGCCTCATTTTTCAGAGGGGCTTTAAGAAATCTGCAATTTGTGGAAGATAAATATGCAGAAAACATTACGGGTCATCTTTCAGAATCTGAAAGGCAAATAGTATTAAGATGTATATATTAAACTATTTGTAAGAGTAGACTTAGTCTTCCACTACCTTTCCGATTTACTTTCCATTTTATAATCTAGACCTAGGTTTTTTTAACCACACACACACGCTTTGAGTTTGATTTACTTCAATAATTCATGTCTGCGGAACATAAGGAATGGGGAAAGATTATTTTGGGTGTATGTCAGTCAGAAATTTCAACATTACTTGGAGGACTGTGTAAAGAAAGAAACAAAAAACACAAAACATAAAATAAAATAAAATAAAATAAAAAAGGCTAAAATAAGACTACTGTATGATTCAGATTCCTGTTTTTGTCGTCATCTATTCTGAACAGAGAAGGTTGCTTTAGTTCCTGTTTCTCATATTATTACAGGACAGAGTTAAAAGGTATTTAGCTAACGATATACTTTTAACTGTTTGGATTTCTTAAGCTTAACCCTAACTCTGAACACAGACTGGTTTTCAAATAGTGGTTTAGATGCCGTATTTTCTTTTTACTGTAAAATTACACATGCCCCTATGAACTGCAACTTAAGGCAATAATTAGACAAAAATCCGTTATCTCAAAATACTTTAAAATCAGTTTAGGACATTTGAGTCACATGCGGAGTTTAACTTCCTGATGCTCCTCAGAGCTTAAAGAAGAAAAGTGAAAATGCCATGAAAATAAAAGTATCTATCCTAACCGTTTGGGTAAGCCTAGAACAGGGAAAGACTACAGAAATATGTCCCAAACAATGTATTAAACATCAAATAGGAGCCAAATAGGTGTTCTTTTGCCCTACACTTGTCATCACTGTGCTGAAACTTTCAAGAACACTAGCCTATTAATACTAACCTAAATATGTGCACACAAAACTATCATTGACAATTGGAATCAATCCAAGTTTGCTTAAATACATTAATATGATTTAAGTCATGCAATACTACATGCTGGGAATCAACCATCTATCACCATGTTACCCAAGAAGTCTCCTGTACCTCTATAAATACCATTCTCACTCTTTAGAGATGCTCAGCAACATATGCTGTACAGGAGGGAATAATTGAGCTGTAAAAGTGCAAAGTGATTTATTGAACCAAAGTCAAGTTTTAAGCATTGCAGAAAGCCAGCTGTTTCGTACCATGTTTTTCCAAGCTCTGTCAGCCAAGGTGGTATGTTTCCAGTCATGATTACCAAAGGATCCTGAAGCTGCCTGTTAGCTTTCGCTGTCAGTTTACTGTTGATAAATTCTGTGGTTGGAATAATCTCTTTGCAAACTGCATTCTGAGAGATCAAGAGATGATGTGTTTCCATTTAGAAAAGCATTGGAATTCAAACGGTACCAACTCTTTTTTTATAAAAACAACTTTTTAATTACTCATTTTTTTTTGGTAGGAGTGGGTGAGGCGGCTTTGAGATCTTTTACTGTATCTGTTCTTACCAAGACTGATCAACCTGAGTTCCAAAGGACCTTGACCGTACACTCCCTTCACCCCTCTTCAGAAGTACTACTCTTGATTTGGAGGAAAAAGGAGGAGATTTGAAAACTTTTTAGAGGAGAACACCAAGGAGTTTGACTGGATATCACAAAACCCTTTAGTAGTCAAAAGCCATCACCTCACCAAGGGAGAGTAAATTCAGGGGGTGGAGAGCATCACACCTGTGATATTCCATCACTTCATGGATAGAGGGATTATTAGGGATGTTCCCAAAGACTGTTTTTGTCTCAGCATCCAGTAATCAGCAATTATTGGATGTACTGATAGCAAGTAAGTGTTCATCAAATTCTATTTAAATTAGAGGTCAACAGTAAAAATTGTAGACACGTTCCTTAAATAAGGAAATAGCAATATATTTAGTTCTATTATCCTAAATTTTAAACTGTATTTTTGTAGTCTTGTAAGACTTTTTGTATTCCACACCTTACCACTAAAAGGATTCTCTAACATTCAATATTCTGTTGTTTTTCAAGTTACAGTAGAATAATGTTTTCACCATTTTGAAATGTTTATTGTGTATTGTCTCAATACCTTTAGCAAAGACAGTTGTCTACAGATTTACAGAAAGCCTTCCAAGTGATTAAATGTATTACTCACTTCATACAGGTAATACCAATATCGACTGATAGCATGTAAAACTCTCAAAAGGAGGATAACATCTAATGAGGGGTCTTCAAATGTTATATTTTCAGGCGGTGTAAATACAAGGTAAACTTCTAAAGGATTTGACACTGAAGGGCACACACCATCTAGGGAGAGAAAAAAGCTAGATCATTTCTATTGTTAACCAAATTATGTGATTAATGAGTTTAGCTTCTATCAGTTTGAACTGTAGCTTCTGGGATATGCACTCTATTCTTTTTTTAATATCAGTTACTCCAAACAAAACCTGACTAAACTAAACTAATTCAGGAAGAGTGTGTATATGATATCTATATTGTATTAAATATGATAAAGATATACTTTCGAGAGAGAGAGAGAGAGAGAGAGACCAGAAGGGTATAGGAGAGTGCTGGAAGGCAGGTATATCAGCCTCAGGATGTGTAGGTCCCTGTTCCCTGGATAGCCAAAAAAAGGCTACTCCAGGCCAATCAGGAAGCTTCTAGAAAGGAGTAGAAACAGCTAGCCTGATTGGCTTCAGGTGTCCCAATCAGGCACTGGCTGAAACCAGATAAAAACCTCCCAGTTAGTCAGGTGGGCTGTGGGTGTCAGGAGCTGTGGAAGGAGGTTGTGCTGTTGGTGAGACTGAGTGGTGGACGACATATCATACAGAAGGAAGGAGGCCCTGAGGTAGGGGTGAAGTGGAGTTTGAAGAAGTGGAGACTGTTGTGGGGAAGTAGCCCAGGGAATTGTATTGTGTTTTGTGCCTAAGAGGTCAGCCATCTTAGCTGATACTATTAGGGTCCCTGGGCTGGAGTTCAGAGTAGAGGGCGGGCCCGGGCTCCCCCCTTTCTGTCTCCCCTAATTAGTTACTGAGAAAAAGAGGTCACTCTGGGACCTGGATGAGTTTCTGAGGCCCTAAATCTGCCAGGAAGTACAGGACCCACAAATACAGACTTGCAACTTTGTCACAATACACACACACACACAATTTATTAAAGGTATACAAAAACAAAAAGTATTTTTTCTTTGTCATAAATAATCCTACATAGTCTCATGCGACAAGCGCTTACCGTGCCACAACTCATCATGTTTTTTTGAATTTCTAGGGGAAGTTTTTGTGGGAGCAGTTTGCGCCCTTCCTCTTTTACCACCAACACAGTCCTTATTACCATCTTCATCCTCTCGCACTGGTTTGTACCTAAAAATTGTGAAGCATTTATTAATATGGTTCTGGAATACAACAGACCTAAAAATAAAAGAATAGTTTAACAGTAGATTCACTGAGGTTACTAGAATTTCATTTCAATGGCAAAGTTTAAGCAGTGACAACCAAGACTTTTAGTGGAGCCACCAAATGCAAAATTTTAGAAGATAAGAGAAAAAAGAACATATTGAGGGAAGGGGCGGGGAAAGGGAGTAGTAAACAAATGGCCAACTTCACATATTGTACGAGAGAGGCAAAGAGAGGAAGTGCACTCAGTCCAGAACATATTCCTTGTTCTTGATCAATTTCATACTTTGTGATGCACTATAGATGCAAATAGTTATAAGGACACTGTTAAACATCAGTGTGCTATATGCAGTACCAATCATACAGAGAAGACTGTCCCTTGCCTCTAGGAACTTACAGCCTTAAGTGAGACAATACAACTGATACTGTGAAGAGCCCTCAATCAAAACAAAAACTAAAAGAAAACAAACCTGTTTGGCATTTTTTGTTAAGCTTTACCAAAAAGACGGCTACCTTTCATAACTGGTGTTCTTCATGTCCATTCCAAGCAGGCGTGTGGACGCCAGCTGAAGGTTTTTCCCCTAGCAGTATCCGTAGGATCAGCTCTGGCACCCCCTGGAGTGGCGCCACTACGGCACCCAATATATGGCCCTGCTGACCCTCCACCCCCTCAGCTCCTTTTTGTCATTAATCCGCCAGAGGGTGGTATGGGAATGGACATGAACACCACATCTCGAAGAGCACCAGTTACGAAAGGTAACAGTCTTTTCTTCAAGTGATTGTTCATGTGCATTCCAAGCAGGTGACTCAAACCAAACTAAATCTCAGGTGGTGGGGTCGGAGTCTGCTACTGACTGAAGCACCAAGCGACCAAAAGCTGCATCGTCTCTGGCCTGCTGAGTGACGGAGTAATGTGTCGTAAACATATGGATGGATGATCACATGGCAGCCTGACAGATCTCCTAAGCAGGGACTTGCGCCAAGAACGCTGCCACTGAGGCTTGGGCCCTGGTGGAGTAGGCTGTGATCAGAGGGACGGGCACTCTCGCCCAATCATAGCATTCGGGATGCAGGACGTGATCCAAGAGGATATACGCTGGGACGAGATAGGGAGGCTTATTATTCTATCAGTCACTGCCACAAAGAGCTGAATGGACTTTCTGAATGGCTTAGTTCTTTCGATACACAGCACTAGGGCTCATCGAATGTCCAAAGAGCGCAACACGTGCTCCCTGCTGGATGCATGGGGCTTCGGATAGAGCACCAGGAGAAAGCCATGCGGAATGGGGAGACCACTTTTGGAAGGCAGGCTGGATGTGGCCTGAGCTGGACCTTATCCTTGTGAAAAATGGCGTATGAGGGCTCTAAGCGCCGACACTCACCTGGCCGAGGTGGCAGCCACTAGGAATGCAACCTTGTAAGGCAGGAACAGTAGAGAGCACGTGGCCAGATGCATGAAAGGAGAGCCCATGAGGGTGGAGAGGACCAGGCTGAGATCCCAGGCACGAGCAGGTTGTCATACTTGTGGAAACATCCTCTCCAGGCCCTTGAGGAAGTGGCTGACTCAGGGGGTCAGCGAAAACTGAGAAACCCCTAGCACCCGGGTGAAAAGCAGAGATAGCTGCCAGGTGGACTTGCAGTGAGGAGAGCGACAGACCCTGCTGTTTCAAGTGGTCCACCTTTGCAATCTACTCGAATGGTAGGAGTCCACCTCCGATTCTGAGGTCCGAGTATGACGATGAGGGCGACACCGTACCCACGGCAGCCGGCGAGCGTTGGCGTTGGACTGGGGAGCAGGAAGGGGCCCTTTCCCGCGATATTGGTGCCAGGGTGTCCCGAGATGGAGCGCGCAAGGCTGTCATTGAGGGCTTGCATCTCTATGGGATTGACGGTCAGGTGGACACCAGTGGCTCACCCCGTCTTCACAAAGAGGCTGGAACCAGGGGTGAAAGTAACAAGTTTCTTACCAGTACCGGGGCTGGGCTGGGGCCAGCTCTGGCCCCTGGAAGGGGCGGGGCCTTGGGCAGAAGGGGAGGGGCTAGGGGTCAGAGCTAGCCGCAGCCCAGCCCCCGTACCAGTAAGGGGCCTTCTCTCTCCCCCCCCCTCCCCCCGCCGCAGCAGGGGCTCCAGCAGCAGTTTAAAGGGCCCGGGGTGGTAGCGGCGGCCCAGCCCCAGGCTCTTTAAATAGCTACCAGACCCCCACCGCCACTTCCCTAGGGCTCCGGCCACAGAGCTCCCAGCCCCGGGGAGGCTTCAACGGGGCTCTGGCAGCTATTTAAAGAGCTCAGGGCTGGGCTGCCGCTACCGCCCCAAGCCCTTTAAACTGCTGCCGGAGTCCTGCCGCAGCCTCCCCAAGCTCTCGCAGCGGGGTTCTGGTGGCAATTTAAAGGGCCTGGGGCTCCAGCCACTGCTGGGAGTCCCAGGCCCTTTAAATTGCACCTGGGGAAGGCGATCTGCCCTGGTAGGGCGCACCGGCTCTTGCGGGTACGCTGTACCGGGGCGTACCGGCTTACTTTCACCTCTGGCTGGAACCAACATTCTCAGCAAGTCCAATGCTGCCTCAAATGCCTCTAGCGTTGACAGATAGTGAACGTCACTGCACGGTTCTGGGATCCTCACCAGTCTGGACTTGACTGATCCCTTGTGGGGGCAGGCATCGATGAGGCCTTGGGTGGGATAGCCGCCAATGCAGATTGACCTGCTGCACTGATGGGCGCCGCAGGCCCTTGGAAGTCCTGGTGGGGTGAGCATCCCCTCACTGGCCTCTTCCACGCACTGGTAAAGGGCAATGGTGCTGCACCGAGGCTGCCTTTTTGTGTCCCGAATCCCTACAGTGCCGGGATCTATGGTCTGTCTGCTGGGCCTCTGCCCACACCAGCAGCGCTGGAGTGCTGCGCACCAAAGACGAAGCACTCGCTGCCGGTTCCGCCAGTTCTGGATCGGAATGAGGTTGCAAGGCGGCCTCCATCAGGAGAGCATGGAGTCTTTGCTTTTGGTTCTTAAGTGTCTGGGGACAGAATCCCTTAGAGATATGACACCGGTCTCTCTGGTGGCTCTCCCCAAGGCACCTCAGACAAGAAGAGTGCGGGTCACTCGTTGGCATAAACTTGCCACAAACCCTGCAGACTTTAAACCCTGGGGAACTGAACATGCCCCAGAGGGCAACAAGTTTTGGAGGTGGGTGCGGGGGAGGGGAACGACTCCCCAAACTACTAACCAACTAACTAAGCTTAACGAGAACTATTAACTACCTACAAAAAACAAACTATATACACAACAGTGAACTGCAAAGGCTACTTTGCAGGAGCGAGCAAAGTTCCAGCTAGCCGTCACAGGCGTTAAGAAGGAACTGAGGGGATGGAGCGTCGGCTGGGCCATATACTGGGAGTTGTAGTGGCGCCACTCTAGGGGACACCTGAGCCAATCCTACGGCTACTGCTTGGGGAAAAACCTTCTGGCTGGCCCACACATGGCGTGTACACACCTGCTCAGAATACACATGAGCAATCATTTGAAGAACCACCGATTAATACCTCTAAGTCTCACAAAAATGTTCCTCGAGCAGCAGGCTATTTTTCCTCTACTGTTTGTAATTGTTCAAGGCTGATAAAAGAATATTTCCCCTAATTTAGCTTCTTTCATTTGAGAAGCCCCCTTTTACTTTTGTGTTTCCAAACAATTCATCAACTTTCTCCCCATCAGCTGGGATTGATATAGTCCAAGAACGTTAACTGTTGCTAATCAGCATTTGGTATGTAGGTCCTACAATTAAGTATTTTTCCATCAAGTTGCTCAGTGACCAAAAAGCAGACTTACAGGTTACCAACAGAGATGTATATATTAGGCCACAAGACTGTTAAAGCAAGTCCCTTTAAAAAGCATGAACACAACAATTTGGAGAGAAATTCTTCCTTGCTCTCTCTGCCCATCTTACCATATGGTGTGTGTCTTAGTCCAAATTCCAGCTCTTCCCAAAGGGTTGCTTTCATCATCTGTGGATTCCCTCTCCTCTTCAGCTTGTAAACTGAACTGTCTAACCGCTTGATACACAGTCATATTATATGGCAGCAAGTGATCTCCAATATAAAACTGCAGTCTGTGCCTCACATTCCCTGAATTTAGGAACTGAGCAGCCTCAATAAAAGAAAAGTAAATACAGGTTAAGAAGTAGGTTCATTAGTCTGACCATACAACTCTATACTGAGAAGAGCAACTTACCAAAGATTCATCTATTTCTTCATCTGACCCATCATCATCACTGTCCTCATCATCTTCTCTGACTCTTCCATATCCTACCAAGACAAATTGCATGTCCTTATTTGCACTTCAGAATAAAATAATTTAAGTGATTATTCATAATACGTTAATATTAATCCCATATCATTTTGCTTCCAGAGATTCTGTTCGAAAACATCAACTACACATTAAAACAGAATTGACATTTAGGAGATGCAAGTCTCATGTTTGGTCTCAGCACCAACATTAGAAGGTATATACCACATATATAGGAGGACAGCATCAGCCTGCTGGGTGATGGAGAGGCTGCACTACCATACACTACATGCAGTGCAGGACTGGGTACTGATAAAACAAAATCTTGCATCTAGGGAGAGAAAACCTACTCAACTACAAAGTAAGTAAACCTAACCAGACAGATGAACAAATTTATCTCCTGTCTTTACTACCGCCCCAACATTTACTTTCAATGCTCAGATAAGAGATTTATGCAGACTTTAACATGACATCTTATTTGTTTTGGTTATTTCTAAATATATTAAGCACCAGCAGGTTGCACAGCACTGTACAATACCTCTAACAACGAGGTATCTTTCAATGGCTTGCACCAAAGCCAGGGGATCTATCTTCACAGGTCCACCCTTCCACTGTTTCACGTTAGCACAATCTGGATGTCTTTGCAGCTGGCATTTTAACTGATGCGTGTTGAAAAATTTTAAAGCTTGGGATCCTCTGTTGAGAGAAAAACTCAAAATAATTTGTGAAAAAAGTTGCTACAGTTATTCTATTTTCTTTGTTCATTTGTATAATCAATACATTACATACACAAAAGGTTCAGTTACAAAGAGAAAAACTTTCAAATGTTCATAGTCTGTTTTCTAAAATGAGTCAATCTGAGTAAGAAACTGTAAGCTATCAGGGCTTAGACTAATATTTTAAAACTCTGATGCTTAAAGCCACGTACCAGAAGTCAAATTAGAAACCCAAATAAAATTATCCGATTTTCAGTGAGGGCGGCATATGCTAAAAGGAGAGGATAAGACCATTTATATGCCTGAATCAAATGTGGCTTTTGGCATACATCATTCGGCATTTATGTTTGAAGACTTAGAAGTGATTTCACCTTATTCAATTTTGAGTCATTTAAATATGGAAATATTTTCTACACTTTTTGTTGTTTCTTGTTTTGTACTGCACATTTCCCTTATCAATTCACTTTATCCTTATTCAGTTTTGTCTTTAGCTTGCCTTTTTTTAGAACACAAGGGTTTGCATCTGTTTTTTCAGTATCTGCTTTATTTAGTTTCTACACATCCATCTACTGTTTCTCTGCTCATTGCCGTACTATATACTCTTCATTTATCAAACTTGCAGCTAGTTCACTTCTTTCCAGATGATGCAGTTTGAAACACTAAGTCTTCTAGTGCTGCTCCTGACCTCCAAGTACCAGTGGAGGAATAGAGGCTATCAAGTTTCAAACCCTTTAGTGCAGGTCTGGTCTACCAGTTATACCGGACCTTCGCTAAAACGCAGGATTTGGGATCCATGCCAAGTACCACGTTATAGTGAGGACCGCTTTAAAATGAAATTATATTTTTGAGACCAAAATTTCAGTACAGGCATATGTAGTTGTGTATTTGCAAGTCATAGCAAGCTAACGATAGCATCAAAACTTGGAACGGTCGCTTTGTGTGCTTTGTTTCAATTGTCCATTTTCAGGCGCCATGAACTTCCTTCTTCGCATATGGAATGCCATAGAGAAACTTCTGTCTTCACATATGGAATGTCGGAGAAATTTATATATATATACTGTATATATAACTACAGTATAAGCATTTTTTAGCCATCCATGGAAGGTGGACTCAATGCCAATATCGTGGCTAATCTTTGCCTAGCTCAGCGAACAAAAGAGCGAGCCTGATGGAAATACTGATATTACTATTACTATTTCCGTGACACAGTATCTGTGTCTTTCCTTGAACTATATTTCATGAATGATAAAGGTAATGAACACCAAGGTCATTTAAAAATAAAAAAAAATTGTAATTAAATGTGGGATCCATGGCCGCGACCACGTTATATCCGAATTCGTGTTATACAGACGTGCATTCTAGCGAGGGTCCGGTGTACTTAGTAATCTATCAATGACAATTCTCTGCTAGACTTGCCTTTCTAAAAAGGTCCTACAAATATTTGAATAAAAACTGATAAATTTGTATTTGCTCCACTGATTAATCAAATTGCATTAACTGAGAAATTTAACAGAAAGTTAAACATGCACCATTTACATGGCAAAGTTTACTTTACATTTCATAGATTAAATTTATCACAGTATGCCTTGGTGATAAAGGTATGCAGCATTTCGAATATTACACACAAATCTAACACTTTGATTTGAGAGTAAACAGGATTTAAGAGCCCTAATCATGGACAAGGACTCCACTGTGCTATATACTGTATGAACAGAACAAAAAAAGATGGTCCCTGCACTGAAGAGAAAGTATCTTAGTATCTCAGATTTTGCTTTAAAATTGAATTAAACTCCACATATTTCCTTCTACTCCCAAGATAGATGTCCAAAGCAAAGAAGATACCATCCATTTGAAAAGTATAATTCCTATAAGCAGTTAATCTTGTCCTTTAGTAATAGTTGCATATTACAACCACCTAAGGAGTTCTTAACACTTAAGCCTGGACCAAAATCAGCTAAAGAGACTTTCAAAGAGTTCCACACCCACCTCAGTAAAAAGTATCCCCCAAAATTTTTCCATCTCTGCATACCTAGACACAGTCTTTAATAGCACAAACCATATCACTGACATACAGTTAACACATGCTGTATGACAATAGGAAGAGAAGTCATTAATGGAAAAATTGTTTCCAAAAAGAATAATTAATAAAAGGCATTGATTAGGATATAATTAATAAAATGTGTAATTCTCATGTTTTAAGATACTAAACTTCCCAGATTATTTGCTAATTACTCTCACCAAATTACCCTTAAGGTTTTTATGATAGACTATGGCAAATGAGGTCTATGATAGCCAATGAATGCTTGATGATCTTGCATTAGTAGCTATATTCAAGTACAGAAATGAATTGAATATAGTAAAAAACCTTAATAGTTTTTAAAATTTATGTACAAGTCAGTCTAAGCCACAAATTTTTATGTTTACAGTACATTAATAATCTGCCTCAAATCAAGTTTAGAAGACAGACTGGTACGTACAATACCAACTTTTCAATACTTGTGTTTTTAAAGTTGTTTTATTGTGTGCAACTGTCACAACTGCATAATTACACAAGAAAATTAAGTCTTTTAGATTATGCAGTACAAACATTAGCATTGTAATACAAACATCACAAGATTAACTCTTCCAAAGTAAAATGAGAAAAATTAGCTTATAGTAACAGGGATCACACATCTCAATGAACCCCCAATGTGCATTCCACTGTGGATATACATGTGCTTCCATGTGTCCTGAACTGGAGAATTTTGAAAGCAATGTCCATTAGTCCACACTTGCACCCTGGTTCACCTCATGCTTTTGACCAAGGAGAAAAAGGGAGGGGTTGACTGACCGCCTGGCCAGTTCCTTCTCTGTCGAGAATCAGAGGAGATTCAAAGAACAGGGGAAAGGATGGCTGGTAGCAGAATACAGATAGAAACACGTCTCAGAGAACATCCACTTAGTATAAGGTGAACTAACTTTCTCTTTAAGTGCTGACTCCTAAGTATATTCCATTGTGGTGACTGACAAGCAGTATTCCAACAGAGAGGAGGGTGTGAGGTTAAGTGGCAGAGCCAAACAAAGGGACTGTTGTTCCAAAAGATGAACTGGTAGAAGAACGCTGTTCCTGTCTAGCAAATGTAGCTCTCTTGAAGTGGTGCTATAGATGCTGCTTGCACTATTGTGGAAAACTCTTAACCCATAAGGAAGAGGATGATTAGACAGGCCTGGAAGAGCTAAAATGTCCTCAGGAGGACTGTAGGTCTTGGCTTTTCCCCCCAAGCGAGACCAGTCCTGGCTGCCCAAACTGCTGGAGCCACAATAGACAGAGTCTATATCAGGAGTCGGCAACCTTTCAGAGGTGGTGTGCCAAATCTTCACCTAGGTCAGGGCCAGGGCTTTGGGCGGAAGGGGAGGGGCTGAGGGGTCAGTCCGCCCCCTTTGGGGTTTTCCCAGCAGCCTATTGCCAGCCTGGGTGAAGGCGCTGAGTGGGTCAGAGGGGAACCCTGGCTGGCAAGGGGCCAGCAAGGGGAACCCCAAAGCAGGGGCAGGCTGAGTGGCTCAGCCCACGGCTCCTTTGGGGTTTCCCCTGCAGGCTCCTGCCAGCTGGGGTCCCACTGCCTGCCCCACTCAGCTCCTGCTGCTAGTCTGGGTATAGGGAATCCAGGCTGACAGCGGGCTGGCAGGAGCCTGCAGGGGAAACCCCAAAGCGGTGGGCTAAGCACTCAGCCCTCCCGTGGCTTTGGCGTTTCCCTTGCAGGCTCCTACCAGCTGGGGTCTCAGCTCCCGCTGCCAGCCTGGGTATGGGGAACCCAAGCTGGCAGCGGGAGCTGAGTGGGGCAGGCGGCTGCTGGCAAGGCGCCAGTGGGAGAAACCCCAAAGCCGCGGGGGGGGGGGGGGCTGAGCTCTCCCACGTGCCAGCCTAAATTGGTATGCGTGCCATAGGTTGCCGACTCCTGGTCTATATCATAACCACTGAAGATAAAGATGGAACCATGGGTGGTGGATGCTCTTGGCTAGGTCTCTCTGTGCTAATGCATCCTGGGTTTGTGCTAGGGAAGTGCTGGAGGCACCGGTGCTGCCAGATTGAAAACTCGTGCTGATGGAGCCTGAGTGTTGAGGGTTCTCTTATGTCTCCAAGACTTAAGACATACTCAATTCTCTTGGGCTGAGCTAGTGCTTGGTTTTTGCAGGTCTGGATCAGATGTTTCCAAAGTGGATTTGGAAACGATTTAGACTTATGAGAACACTCCCTGCTCTTCTATGAAAATCCTGCCAAGGATCTATGTGGGTATATTCCTTCACTCCTGATTTGGACAGTGCGGCAGGAGGCATACGCCTTGCCGAGTCAGACTGATGTATGGGGACAGGTCCCTCAGCATGGATCAGATTGTGGCCTATTACATTTTGTGCTTCCTAAGGCAAAACTCCTGCCCTTCCTGGGCACAGCAGGGGGACAAACGACAAATACTGAGCCTTGATGCAACGTGAGCTTCTCCAAAGCAGTACAAGCAGCATTGGTGGTAACTGCTGACTGAGAACAACAGGCAGGAAGCATAAATTTTGAAGCCAGGACTCAGACATAGTTCAGTACCCAATCAAGGGATGGAAGAAGGTTGGTGTGAGAGGCACCCACCAGGTCAAACAAACAGACTCACCTCACTCACACAAAAATAAAAAACCTTTAAAACCTCTAGTAGAGCATAAAAACTATTCACAAATTTCAAATTACAAACCCTTTTTAAAGATAACAAAGCTGAAGCTTGGGACACCAGAGCTTTTGCCCCAGACCATATTGCTGTGAGAAGGACCTGGAGAGACAGTGGGTCCATCCTGCCCTACCCTTTATCTCCTTGGTCGGAGGCACAAGACGAGTCAGGGAGCACGTGCAGACCACCGGACACTGCTTTCAGAACTCTCCAGCTTCTAAGCATGTGTACCCACATAGTCATTGGGACCAGCACTCAAAGAAAAATATTGATTTTTCACATAGCAGTAAGTTCATTTTCCTCTGACTGAACTGTGAGAGACAATCTTCAGTTAAGGTTTAAGAGAATTAATCCATTAACATTCCAAGTTTTTATGGAGGAAACAAAGCAAGTTTCAAAAGTGTCAGTTTAAAAGTTTGCATGCAAGTTTTATGCACCTCCACCTATAATTTTAAAATAGTCTTTTTGAGACTCCAGGTTCAATGCTCACTTACTATGGTTATAGTTACAACTATTAGTTGAAGACAAATGCCAGCTGCATAATTGCTCCCTTTTCCTTTGAGAGGGGCCAAAGTTTTCTATTACCTCTTGAAACTTTACCAACATTGGGACAGGTGCTAGAAACCAGCAACTTCCAGCAAAAAGGTTACCTGAGCATTAATCCTTACCTGCTCCCGGTTCCATTTCCGCTTGGAAAATCATGCACTTTGACAGGAAACTGCTCCATCTGACTGAGACAGTTGTTCATTTTGTGGACTAATGCCAACAAGGGTGCATTTCCTACTGGCTCTAATCTTCCAAGAGATTCCTCTTCAGGAGGCTGAAGTTGAAGATAACATTTTTTGTTACACTTTCAATTGAACAGCTTTGCGAGCATTAATGTGTTATTTTAGCCATATAATGCAAAATAATTTACTTTAGCTATTAATGCACCAGTGTTCTCCAAAGCTGCAAAGTGCACAAATGGACAGCAATACTTGTTACCACAAATTATTTGTTACTACCAGGCTCTTTACTGCATTTCAAGAATAGCACATTGTCACTTATTTTTAATAAAGAAAAAAATTCACAACTTAAATACGTTTAGATCATGGGTTTTACAAATTATTGCCCAGACTGGTTCACATGGGCAACTACTTAAAAAACAGAGGCTGTTAAGCTTTTTGGATTTGCCTTACTACAAACTAATCATACGCTAAAGTATACAGAGTTTTCTACTAACACGCTTTCAAGTGTCCTTCATTTGATATTGAAGACTGGAATAAAATGGGTACATACTAGGTCTTAAAAACATCTTATGCATTCTGAAACAATGTAACAATTAAGATTTTTTTAAATGCAGTGTCTCTCGAATTTGCTACAATATTAAGATGACCTAATGGTCAACACAAAGATAAATTGCTTGGCAGTTTTGGTTGCTACACAGAAGGACGTCTTTACTTCTAAGTTTACTAAAACCCAGTAACAGCCTGAGGGCTTGGCTACACTTGCGAGTTATAGTGCAATAAAGCTGCCCAGAGCATTCTCTCTCACTACCCATCCACACTGACAAGGCACAGAGCACTGACTCCGCAGCTGGAGAGCTCCTGGTACTCCACCTCCCTGAGAGGAAAAACGTTTGTTGGGCTCTTGCTGGAGCACCACAATGCTAGTGTGGATGCCTAATGCACTCTAATTGGCCTCCAGGAGCGTCCCACAATGCCTGTTCCAGCAAATTCTACAAAGAGCTACGCGATATTTGGGGGTGACCTCACCTCCATTCTAACAACCACCATGGACAGGTCTGACCCCAGCACAGCAAACGGGGAGGAGGAGGTGGAGGAGGAAAGTGTGAGCAAGGGTGCTGAGGCAAGGGGAGACAGCCCAGAATCCCTTGAGACATGCAGTCAGGAGCTCTTCTTGAGCCAGGAGGAAGGCAGCCAGTCACGATGTCCGGTGCTTGGGGAAGGACAAAACACCAGAGTAGGGTCATGGTAAGCAGCCATTTTTTTTTTTTTTTTCAGAAAGGAAGTTTTTAGGTGCAGGTTCTTGAGGTGAGTAGGGTTAAGGCTGTAAGCATGCCTAGATGTGGAATAGGGCATTGATGTGGTGTTTCACATCCACAGTGATCTCTTCAAAAAAGTCTCATACAGAATGTGGGCAATGCGCCTGCACAGGTTTATTGGGAGCGCCACTGTGGTTCTTGTCCCAGACAGGCTAACTGTCCATGCCACTCTGCCAGGAGGGGTGGGAGGACCATTGCTGCACACAGGCAAGCTGTATTTGGGCCAGGACAGAAACTGTATTGTAATAGAGACCCTCCCTTGCTTCCCCAGTCACCCTCAGCAGCGAGATATCTTCTCGGACAAACTTCTGTGGAAAACGTTACGATAGTGTTCAGAGTAGGTGCCCCCTGCAGCTGTTGGCTCTCCCAAGGCTCGGAAACCCAGAGGACAGTACAGCCATAAACAATCAGTCCCCCTTGCCCCAGGGCTTACTCATCATTTCTGGGGCTCTTGTGGGTTATGTGTACTCGCTTTGGTACAGGCAAATTATGGTGTTGTGTGAACTGTGCTTGCCCTCCTTAAATGCGGGAGAATCATTGCTCTGTCTAGTGTGTACAATGCTGCCTCTGTTAAGTGTTGCATTTTGCCTTGCCCCCACCGCCAACCTTTGTCCCAAAACTTTTTACCTTGTGCCTCCATATCTCCCCCAACCCACTTTCCCCAACATCTGGGTTCTTACCACCTGCAGCTGCCTCCAACACCTGTAGCTTCACCACCCACCCATGAAAACTATGACCCTTATCCACTGCACCCCCATCACCATCTGAGCAGGATGCAATTAATGGCTCCGCAAACTTGCATCAACAAGGATTCCAATGGTCGACTTTCCCACTCCAAACTGGGTAGGGACCAAGCGGTAGCTGTCTGGAGTTGCCAGCTTCTAGACTGCAATAGCCACCTGCTTCCCCACCAGCAGGGCAGCTCTCAATCTCGTGTCTTTGCACCACAGGATGGGGGCGAGTTTAGCACACAGTCCCATGAAAGTGGCTTTTCTCATCCAAAAGTTCTGCAGCCACTGTTCATCATCCCAGACTTGCATGATGTGATCCCACCACTCGGTGCTTGTTTTCCGACCCTAAAAGCAGCATTCCGTGCTGGAGAGCGTGTCCATGAATGACAAGCAATTTCATGTTGTATGCATTACGTGAATCAGTATCATTGTCAGAGTCCTCCTCAGTGTGAGAGTCTGGACGGTAAGAAGTAACTCGACTGCCAAACGTGACATCAGCATGCTCCTCATCAGTTCGGGCTCCATTCCCACAGACCAAAAGGGAAGACAGAGTGCGCCACACAGAAACCTTTCAAAGATGGCGCCAAACATGGACAGAAATGCAGGAATTGCTGGGATGCAAAGCAATGCATCATGGGGTATTGGGACAGGATCCAGAATGCCCCGCACCCCACGCCCCCTTCCCACAAGCCACAGCGCCAGAATGGGAAGAGATACTCTGTGGGATAGCTGCCCATAATGCACTGCTCCCAATGCCGCATCAAGTGCTGCGAATGCAGCCATTCCAATGTGCTTGCAGCTGTCAGTGTGGACAGACTGGAGTGCTTTCCCTACTGCACTCTCCGAAGGCTGGTTTAACTGAAAGCACTCTACATCTGCAAGTGTACCCAAGCCCTTACAGATTTAAAATATTCACACTTCTTCGTGCCCTTATAGCTATGGGCATTAAGTTTAATGGAAGTTTCAGATCATTCTTACACATTTTCATCTTTCAATTGTGCTTTTCTTTGATGAGCCAAACCAAATCACTTACATCACTCCCAAGAGAAATGAACAGAAATAGTCAATTGCTATTGCCTGAAATTCCCCCTACCCCCTTCATTATGTGCCTCTTATCCAGTAGCTCGCTCTTCCCAGAGGCAATTGACCATTCTGGAAAATCTTATCACCTGTTGTGTGGTACTTCTGCTGTGAGTAAAGTCTGTATCAGAGAGGAACAACAGTAGCTTTAAACTTAAAGCAGGCCACTTGTTGCATTTTTTTTTTTTTAAAGTTATCATATTAGTAAAATGCCAATGAGGCACTCATGCTCCAAAAGTATGGAGGTTGCTGGACTTCAAACAATCATAAAGAAATATATATATTGCTCTCTACAAAAAAAGTGAAATACACACTGAACTTACTGGAGAAGAAAAAAACACATGAAGGAACCTTTTTAATCTGACATCCCTGCTTACAGCATCTTTTTCACTTTTAGATGTCAAGTAAAGGAGCAGCTGTTTAACAAACCCACTATGCTGGATTTCGAACGAGGAGACATCAGACTCAGAGACTATGCTACGGATTTCTACAAGGCACTCAGCTCCACCATCCACCTGAAAGAAAGTGTATTAGGATAAGGTTCTGTACTTTAGTACCCACAGCAGAACACCCACAATTAGTATTGCCCCAAACAGTGATTTTACTTATACTTCCATGCAGGAGCAGGAAAGACCTGTACAAAAGGGGAGATGATGGAAAACTGTGCAACTTACTACAGGCAAAGCACTGACAATTCTGTACTAAGTGAACTGAACACACAGGAAAGTAATTTCTATAATTGAAGAGAGAAATCTAAGATGTTACATGTAACAATATTTAGTAACAAGATTGCAGTTTGTCCCATTTAGAAAAAAGAGCCACTAATACAAAAGTTATATAAGGTGCTGTTGTGTGTATTGCAAAATACAAAAAGATATTTAATGTTCTGCATTTCATACCATTTTCCCTCATCATGCCATGTAGATCACTGTTTCCAGTTTAAGTGTGTGTGGATTTTAAATTAACTTGAAGCCTGTACTGTACTTTCCAACAAGAATCTCAATGTAACAGCTGCTTTGCTTTTACAGCTCTTGAGAAGACAAATATAAGACAGAAGTTGTTTAGTTCTAAAACTAGAATCTAATTTCTGAGTGGGTCCTAAATTTGGCGAGGATGAAGGAGTACTACTACCTCTTCAAGAAAACGCTAAACTTTCACACTCATCCCTCTGAAGTCCTAATCAAGCCACAGACTCTGCTGAGAGATTTTCAACAAAATTGATCTGAGAGAAATTTAATAGTGCTTTACAACCATTTAATTATGGGAATTTTGATAACTGAGAAAGTGCCATTTGAAAAATCACTAATGGGGAAAAATAAGAATTGGAAATGAAAGTTAAGTCACTTAAGAAATTATACAAAAGTAAGGTTTTTACAGGCTGATATGATGCAGCAGTACTATTTGAGAAATTTAATATAACTTTAATTGCCTACTAAAACTCCTTTGTTACAAGGTGGTGGCTCTTGGATAACATAACAGGATGATGTTTGAGACATTATCTAGAGAAACTAAGTACGTCCTTATGAGCACAGCAATTATTTTCCCACTTAACCCTTTTCATTGCCTCCCAAATGCCGTCCAAATCAAGTTTCCATTTCTAACCTGGAGGTTGAGTTGTTCAGTTGCAGTGCAAAGTCTCTGTAATACATTTAGTGCAGGATTGCTTCCATCCATGTTCTCAGAGTTAAAGTAACGCTCCACAAATTTATGGGCTTGTTCCTTAATCCAACCCTTAATTTTCTCTCTGCAAGAAAGTATATAAGAACAAGCTGATAAATGCATGCCACTTTTAACATTTGCACGCTACTATTTGTGTGTGTGTGTGTGTGTGTGTGTGTGTGTGTGTGTGTGTGTGTGTG